>PNEQ01044954.1:0-13101 GCA_003012365.1 Medauroidea extradentata
TATGTTATCTGGTTTTCAAGTTTTGTATGAAGTAAAAACACGCAAATTTTGACTTTGAAGTGCCATTACGGGAAAACTATATGAGCTAATTTTTTTCCGTTAGAAGTATGTGTACTCTCAAGTAATGTGTACAAAACTAACACTATTTCATACAAGTATAAAATTATGTTTTTTCCCCACTTGAACAACCTTAAGAGGCTGCGTCACTTCTTTTAACAATACTCATTTTCGTTTAATTAATAAAGGATGTGACGAATAACCGAAAATGTTTCCTTACATAAACAGTCAATTTAACTGTTAGGTGCATATTATAGGATGAAATCGGTAGTGTTTATTATTTGGCGTGAGAGAATTTTCACCTTAAAATTTAAATTAGCTTAATTATTGCAGTTGCACTTCAATTTTTCGAATACAATGTATGTAATGAAAGGTAAATTAATTTCAATTAAATCTTTTCAAACTTTTGTTTAGGAAGGAAATAAGAAAAAGTCATCAAAATAAGTGACACGGGCTCTTAAAGCTGGTTTTACGCGACGCAATTTTATTTTTCGCTCAGCTCCTTGTGCGCAATCGCTCGTGCAATAATTGCGTGTAAACTCTCGTAGTCTCTTTTACATAGTGCAATTTCCTCACGCAATATACATGCAATGTTTTCTTCCTGCCAAAGTTTAGTACGAATGGATAACCAAAAGCACGATGCATTTTGTGCACTTGCAATGATGGAAATGTTATGTGACGAAGATGAAAATAATTGTGAACCATGTGGGAACTTGTTTTCTGTAGTGGTAGTATTTCCGCGGACTTTATAATGCGTTCACGCGCGATTTTTTTAATGATAATTTGGTAATTTTGCGTTAGACTACAGATGACTGGAAATTTGTTTGCATTCGTCAAAAAAAAAAGTCGCAAAAAATCACCCTGGTGTCCATTCCATGTTTGTACGGTGTTTGTTGTTTTTGTTTATACTCGGAACTACGTGCGTAAATTTTCTCCAGAGAATCGCTAGAGCCCACTATTTTTCGCGAAATGAATTTTGCAACAGTTTGTTTCAATACCTTATGTATAGAAATGATGGTATATCGCGAAAATGTTTTGGATCAACGTACCTTTCCAAACGCTGTAGTTTCTTGCAACAGGTATGATTGACTGATGTGCGTCTGATACAACATAGCTGTCTGCAGACCAACATAAAACATTACAATAGCGGGATTCTTATTGGCTCAGTGAAATAGGCTCAACAAGTATACGTACAGGAGAAAGCCAATAATGATCTAATAAGCTGAACGTGTGTTGAAATTCAGCCGACAGTCAAGTTTTCCCGCGATAAACCATCATCTCTACTGTGTGGTGTCGCAGTAACCTTGTTCCTGTTGGCACAGTCAAAAAAGCCACGTCTGTGCAATAATACATTCTGCCAGTAACTATGAAGCTGAGCTTCATATGTGCACATAAGGCATTTATACAAACTGTTGCAGAATTCTTTTCGCGAAAAATCGTGGGCTTTAATTATCGCCTCTCCGCGCAAGCCACTCAGCTAGCGTGCAGTGCTTTACTTTTAGCCTTTTTCCTATGGGACTTTTAAGTCGTGACCACATTATTTTATTTGTGGGCTGCATAGTTCAAAGTGTAACGCTTGTTGCTATAGTTGAGTTTTTAGAAATGTTCCGAGATACGGGAGTCTGGAGAACCCATTTTTGGCCATTTTGAGGGGCCCGAAAACAGTGTTTCTAATAAACGTCTCGAAATTTTAAAACTATAGAGACATAATTTGAAGTGTGTGTTCTTTTCGTAGATATACAAATCAATGCGCGTTAAATAGTTTTCGTCAAAAATAGAACAGCTGCAACTAGCCGCAACGTATTTCAAACGCAGGAACTCGAAGTCTTGGGAGAGTCCGATAGTAGCACGAGAATGCTGTGAGTATTACTGACCTAATCCAGTCCCATTTCCTCTTTTCCTTCGCCACAGAAAGTGACAGCAAGTCAGCCGAGTGTATCGTTCAAGAATTTGTTTCATCCATACTCTTCCTAGTAACTAGAGGAAACTTCAGAAGTAAAATACTTCGCGTCACAAAAACTAACATGTAAGCATGTTAAATCAAAGTTAATAAATATATAGTAACTCTAGGACAGGATTTGTGTAGCAAATGTTTTGTTTTTGTTACTGTAAAAAAAATACAGGAACGAATTTTTTTTCAGAGGGATTGGCATTTATACGTCGTTTGTCACTTGCTTACAACACGGGTCTTTCTCCGTATTCGTTAGTTGGTAATGTTTTGAAATTTTTTTGTCAGCTTTTGTCAGTTTACGTTTAGGCATCAGCCGCTATATTGAATTATGTTATTTTTGCTCTTATGTAATTCTGAGGAAAAAAATGTGAAATTTGCTATTATAATATCAATTTTATTTACTATGTGCTACAATAGAAACATCGCAGTTGAACTGTTAACGTATACTTAAGCCGACATCAGTACCGCCAACTATGAATAAAAAATTTATGTATTGATTGTAGCTTAAACATACGTTAAAAGTTCAACTGCGATTCTTTTACTGTAGCTTGCAAATTAAAGTACGAGAAAAATAAGGCAGTGGACATTGATTGAAGAGATTTTGGTCAGCACAGGATATTCTATAGAAATGTGGGCCGCACCGAGGTATAGAAAAAAAAAGTCTGTGGTGTCACATAGGTCCGACAGGTACGGAGTCCCATCTAACTAAATTTAACATGCAAATCTCTATCCTCGCTCGCGCCATTTATCTAGGGTATAGGCAGAGGCCTTACGAACGAATTCACTATATCGGATGAGACCCAGTGTTAATGAAACACCTCTAAAATGTTACCCACATTTCTCACCGCCCAAGACACCGCAAGCGCTTGTCTTACTAATTCGCAATTATACGTCAGGCAGTTTCCTCTTTTTGTGTAACCGCACCGCACAGTTTGCGGTTTACCAGCCGTGCACGCTTTGCGAATATTAAGTCGCGTTTAACTACTACTGGGGTACTGTGCAGACGCTTGTTTTGTGGGGGTACTTTTTAGCCTCCTCCCCTTTTTTATTGTTAGTGGTTCGTTAAATGACAGTCGGTTGAGGATGAAGTTGATATAATTGGCCATTAACGAAGTGCTGTCGTGGAGCAATGATATACATTAAGCCGTGTCGCAGCCCCGAGGGTACTTTCACGACCACTTCTGCTTGTAATGGGGTTACACGGCCCTTTAACAGGTGATGGGACAGCACCCGAACTGGTATTCGAACCCAGGACCTCTCGAACTGTAGACAGTGATAATATGGTTTTAACTAATTATGTAACTAGCGCAATAGTTAGTTGACTTATTAGTCGGGACAGTATAATTTCACGGCAAAAACAGTTTTTAACAAACCTGCCAAACACATTTGTGATATCTGCTCTCGTTTAAGAGGAGTCCTCGACTGGCTCATGGACGGCGTTTGTAGCGTGTCACGCGTATGCTTTTTTACGCGAAACAGCATAACTTATTCATATTATGTTTATCTTAGAAAAGAGCACACACTTGAAAGTATGCTCATATGTTTTCAAAAATTCAGCACGTTTGTTAGAAACATGATTTTCGGGCCTCTCAAAATGGCTAAAAACGGATTTTTTAGACTGCTTTAACTCCGAAAATATTACCTGAATTTGTAAAGTTCAAAGCGAGAAGCGTGCGTTGGTCTTTACTAAATACTATTCCAAAATAAAATGTTGTTGTCACCGCTTAGTCTCGTAGGAAAACAGACTACAAGGAAACCCTTGCACGCCACACCGGCCACTATCGTTCTGTTCCCACGCGTCGAAGGTGGAAATTCGACACAGGCGAAGACTCCTCTTAAGCTTAAATATAAATAAATATATATGAACAAATAATTGCCAAAATAGCAGAAACCGGGGATCAGGGCATTAAGGGGGTTCCAGTGGTATAAATTACAATTTTATATTTTTATGAAATTGTGTTAGCTTTGTGGACGATACTTGTGAGTACAGTTTCCTTTTACAAAACAATTTGAGCTTCATAGTTTTCTATTAAATGTGCGTCAAAGTCAAAATTTGTTTGTTACACTGCCATGCAAATAGTGAAAAACAATTAGGTCTAACCTACTTAAATAAAATAATTCATTATTAACTTAGGCTACATCCCATAAACTAGGCAATAAAACATTTTAAAACCCACAATGCAATATTATATATATATTTTTAAATCGAAGAAATACACAAAATTGTCGCATATTTAGCAATTTTTAAAATTAAAAAATAGCTCACAGAATTTTTTAAAAATGTTTTTTTACGTAGCCCATGGCATGTTATTTCACTGTAAGTTATGTCATATAAGTCAGTTGGTTTCCCAATTTGCATGGCAGCAGAATATGCCAATTTTTCTTTGACGCGCAGTTATGAGAAAACTGTGCCTGCTAAAATTGTTTTGTAAGAAGGAAATGCACTCACAAGTATAGTCTACAAAACTAATACTATTTTATAATAATAAATATAAAGCTACGATTTTGTCGCACTTGAACGGGGATCTGTGCATGGTATGTATTTTATTTTTTAAGTCGTGATACAGTGCACATACAATTTTTTGGAATTATTTTTTAAGTTCCCTAGAACATATATTTAACAGTAACTACAAAAAAGGAACTTATTGAAATTCACGTGGTTCTTACTTACGGCAATTAAGGTGATGGTTGCTATATGTAGTATGGCTTCAGTGCATGGAGCCAAATTTGAAATGTTTTCGTCGTGGATATTGTAAAAGAATTGCGAAGCAATTTTGTCACAAAAATAGTCGCAGAACCTTGTTTCATCCTAGGCAACATTTCAAATCAGTAATTTTAGTAGGTTTACAATTAATTAAGATGGGCTCTCACACCATATGCTGAATTTTCCATTTATAAATAATATTTTCCATGAAGTTAGCGGCCGTTCTGCAAGTGCAAGTGAACTTATAAAATCCTCGCAAATGCTTGACGAATAGGGACCGGAAGATTTCGCGGGTTCACAGACTTGTGGGATAGCCTCTAAGAATATATGCGTACACAATCAGACAACAGGTACTCATACGCTACTAGCTGGCAAAGTGACTCCACAATGATTAGGCTTGCATTTAGTTGCGTATACATTACTGGCTGCGTGCCCTTCAGTAGGTGTCGAATAGGTCGAGGAACCAATTATGACAGTGTTAAATTGAAAATCAGAAGTTTTCAAGTTTGTATTCATGATGTAGTTGCAGCCACCAATTTGGTCGTCGGGACACGCAACCTCAAGTGGTTAACATAGTGACCACTTTACCATGCACCATGTGCAGTTTAACAATTTTTTTCTATTTTCCACGCACCAATGCCCGTACCTAACATGTGTACGGTATGTCGCTTATGCTGTGTCGCCAACTGTGAGTAACTTTTTTTACTGCTACACCGAGTAGGTTACTTGAGAGTGTTAGTGTGTGATAAAGTCATAATTTTATATTTACATGAAATAGTTTTAGTTTTGTAGGCGATACTTGTTAGTAAGAGACTTTGATCAGCGCTTAACGTCGATGTCCTGAGCGCTTGTGAAGGGTGACATGAGGTGGGTCTGGAGCGGCGCCGGAATGAAAAGGCGGGGGAAAAGGGAGATCCCCGAGAAAACCCGCCGACCAACGGCATCGTCCGGCACGATTCCCACATGCGAAAATCCGGGGACCAACCCCGCCGGGAACCGAACCTGGATCACCTTGGTGGGAGAAGAGAGGTCTAATCCCTCGACAATCGCGGCCCCTATGATACTCGGAGTGCAGTTTCCCCTTACGAAAAATGTTTAGCTTGCTTAGTTTTCTCATAACGGGGCGTCAAAGTCAAAATTTGTGTTTTGTGCTGCCATGCAAATAGTGAAAACCAATTGACTTACGTACGTGAAATAATTCACAGTGAAATAACATACTAGGGGCTACGTCACAAAACATTTGAAAAAATCCCTCGAACTGTTTTTGTGTTTTAAAAAAATTTCATAATTTGCAGCATTTTTTTGTAATAAGATTTTTTTGAAATTCAAAATATGATGTGTGGTTTTTTAAAAATGTTTTGTTGCATAGTTCATGTATTGTAAGTTTACAGTGAATTATTTTGTTTAAGTTGGTTAGTTGGTTTTCACTATTTATTTGCATGGTAGTGTAACAAGCAAATTTGGACTTTTGACACCTTGTTGTGAGAGAACTATGAGAGCTAAAATTGTTTCGTAAGAATAAACTGTACTCACGAGTATCGTTTACGAAACTAACAATATTTCATAAAAATATAAAATTGTGATTTTATCGCTCTAGAACACCCTTAAGTTCCACTTTTCGTTATAGCATTTTTACTTGTGCTGATTAGTTGCTGATACTTAACGCTTGCGTCATCGATCAGTTTTATGTACGTTAATTTTCACTAAAGTGCCCAGTTATGGTAATGCGTAGTGTTAGTTGGTCCGCTGGCTTTTTTTATGTGGTTGTATAAAAATGTAATTGTATAAAATTATAAGCAAATGTAATAGTTTGCATTACAAGAAACCCTTCTTCAGTACCCTTGCTTGAGTTGAATGCTAACTGACAAGTTGCATCATTCATGCAATTTTAATTAGTTCCATTATTAAACCATTGTATTTCCCCTGAAAGCACTTACATAAATTCTGTTTGGCATTCCTGGTAAGTACAAAATGTGATAGGTTTGCTGGGGTTCGTTATTTGCTTGACTTTTTGCTGTTACGAACAGGCGAATGTGTATACGAACTGATTATTAACACGGGCTGAGTAGAAGAGAGAGGTAGTTGAAGTGAAATTAAGTGGCGAAATTAGGCTAGGACTTAGCAAGGTTTTGAGGGTAGGACGTGAGAGAAACTTGTGGGCAAACAGTGACGTCCTTCACGTTTCGCATATACGAACATAATGAGAGTAACCCCACTAAGAGTTGAACCCAACACTTGCTAACATTTTGCAACGCGGAGCCAACTGTCTTTGGTAGGCCAGTTACTATGGGAGATGGCAGTGTGTAGGGTAAACACCCAGGATATTGAACCAGACGCACCGTGTAAACACGTGGCTATTGATTGCAATAATTGCAAACACGTGGTCATGATGAAGCCTGTTTTATAGTGACTGTTCTAAATGGCGCCCAACGTTGGCATTACAAGGCGTTTAGCTGGAACATTCTATTTTTTTTATTTACCTTACCTAGCCTTTTTCTTGCACTTCCTGTCGGCCCTTTTGAGTAAGATCTCATTTGATTTATTCTTCACCTTTGTTTTTAAAATTTATAATCTTGTCTGTACATTTTCGTGTTTATTATATGCTATACACTTAACGTTAAAGTTATGTTCAGTGTTTTTGCAATATCGTCCCTCTTTAGGTCGTACGATAGGACTGAAGTCAAACGTTCGGTCTATAGATAACATTTTGTTTACAGTTATTAAGAGATACGGTATACGCGCTTGTTGTGACTCCTCTTCAGGTTTTCATTGAGGTGAAAATCTTCTGCTGCGACTAAGAGTCAAGTTTGTGTTAATTAACGCCGAGAAACTCGCGGAGCAGATGTTTGAAGAATTTATTTTTGTGGTGTTAAGATAACGTGTGGCAGAAACTGGCAATATTCACCGATTGTGACGTAAGCTTACACAAAAATCGTATTAAATTAAAGCAGTAAGTTTTTTTTAAATTTAGCGTGTACTAAAAATAAGCATTCACGTTTGTCAGACAGTTTTACATATCTTCAGTTTGTTTTTTCGTAATCAGTGGGTAGTGCTCCAACCTCCCGCTCCCCCCCTCCCTTCTCCGTTGATAATCAATACATGGTAGTGATACCAGACAGGTTCACATGTATTATCAAAACATTTTTCAGTCAGATAATTCAATAAAAATATTGCAATTGTTTTGAATCGGTGAAAAATATTTTTAATGCTTACCAGAACAAAATTGAATTAATTTTTGTATACGATATGTTCGATGTAAAACAGTAAGCTTAAACGCCCGGTCACATTTTGCAATTTTTTTTTTGCCCCCAATTTAGTTTAAAAAAAATATACCGCTATCGTTGTGTTATGTAAGCGCACAGAACTTTTGTAACTATTTCCGATCAATATTTTTGCATATGTTAATGATTTTACAGTGTAGGTAGATTAAATATAACTTATTTTAAGTGTACATATTCATTACAGACAATATTTCTTTAGCTAAAATTAAATTTAAATCTTTAAAAAGAAGAAATTCAATTTGGTGTGAAGATAGTCAAGCTAGTTGAAGATGAATATTAATTTAGTACTAGCTTTTACCACCGCCTTCGCTCGCATAGTTTAAAAAAAAATGGGAGTTTTTATGAATAGACCTCCAATATTCTGTGCAGAAACAACAGTAAACAACAGAAAGAATATGAAGAATATATTTTTGAATAGAAAATTTTAAATAAGTTTAAATTAGTGCAACAAATGATAATCAGCAATAATGACCGTTTAAGAAACATTTTTAAAAAGAGAATGGTTTCGCTAAATTCTTTAGGTATCCCGTTCTGCGCAAAGTTTACCGTGGGTATTCTTTTTTTATCTTTTCTTTTTTTTACAATTTATAATGTATATGGTAGACGTGGAATCTACTGCGGCTGTCTTAAGGCCTACTGTTTCAAGGTTCTTTTAATATTTTATTACTTTAAGGAGTAAGAAAAGCACCACATCACGGTAGTTAAATGTAACCAAAGGATGACTGTTTTCATATTAGATGCAGTTATCTTCTGTGTAAGTTTTTGGAAATTGTATATGTTAAAATTATAAAGAATAATATATTCTAGATTTTAATGAAAGACCTAAGAGTTTTTATAGGCCACAATTGGAACATAAATGTGAATATTAAGTATAATAAGCATTTCTTTTAGTTGTGTGCTTAGATAATTTTGTGAAAATACTTCCACGTGTACCATATGCACGCGCAAATTTTTTTTTCAGAGCAGCCGAACGAAAAAAAAAAATATTTATGCAGAAGGATATGCAGAATAATTGCCCTGCCATTAACAGCATACTAACTATTGTACGCAAAAGTGCACACTTACTTTGGGACCCATTCTGCAATGGTTGTGAATATCCTTCGCAACAGCAATATGAAAATATAGTCAAGGGAACTGTAATTTTATAAAATGAAAGTTAAAAAAGGGTTAAATGAGAGTAGCGTTACCCTAGTCCTTCCCTATTTATAGAGCTAGGCGATAAAGCTTTACCCTCGCACTGTATAACGTAGTGGGGCGCGTTGGTCCCGTCCCCCCCTTCCTTCAGTAGACCCGTGACTGGCTCGTCGCCCCGGGGGGCTAAATATAAGTGCAAGCACGTGCACCCCTGGGGCGGGCGCCCACCCTCGCGCCCCGTGCGGGGGTGGCGAAGTCTTTAAATAGAGGGCGCCAACCCGACATACAGAGGCACGCTGCCGGCCTCCCCGTCATCTGCAGTCACCCCCCCCCTCCACCCTCCAATGGGTAGGTTACGAATGCATTTCTACACTGGAGAAAAATTTTATTTTCACTACGAAAATCCTTGGAAATCTATAGTTACTAATAATTTTTTTTTGTGAAACTACGACAGTTGTGAAAATAAAAATTATGTTTATGACATTACAAGTAATAGCCGTGTATTAATACAGTACATACTTGCAATTTTGAACAAAGAGGCGGGGGGGATTTGAATAATTTAATACAGTCTGCTCCTGAAAATGAAGTTATTGTTTGAATTACTAGCTGATAATAATTTTTACGTGTAATTTTATTCAAAGTGTCCAGGAACTAGATCATTTCCGACAAACCAATTTTTTTTAAATTTCTACAAAGTTTACTTAATTTAGGGATACTTGCGAAGAAAATCCTTGCAACGATACAAACTAATAACCTTTAATTGAAAATCGTACTTTTATAAAGTTTGAAATCGTACTGAGAAATTATTTGCAAAATAAAATAAAAATACAGTGCAAATCCTTTTCTTTCTTATGTGTATATTGCGCAGTGTGTTCTAATTACCACCGTTGTGTTATGCTTAAGCTATGCCTGTATTGTTCATAACAGTTAGTCAAACATCGTCACTATGTTCGAAACAAATATGTTAATATTACATTACTAAGCAAATTAAAAATGTGTTTTGTTGCTAGTAATTACAGTGCAGCACTTGCAATTTAATACTGTGACTAGCGAATGTATATATCATGGCTAAAATATTTCAGTTTTCTAAACGTTCGCCTATATTTTTGTACCTATAGGTCATTCGAGATAAAGTGAGCACTTAAGATTTAATCTTCGAAGAAAAAAAATCACTAGTCGATACTGCATATAAGTCACAATTATCAAGAGTTACTTTGCTGTTTCTATGGTTGGTAGTGATTCATCGCAAGTAGTACTGTGTATTTTCCTATTTGAATTCAACATTAGTGGAAGAACATCAGATGAAATCGACCTCTCTGTGTTTAGTATACTTTAAAATATTTATGTATGATCTTATTGACATTTCTACTTACAGTATAATTAGACTTAATTGGCGCCAGTACAATGTGACTCTACCGCCGGCCTCAGATCATATTGCACGTTGCCGCTTGCTCCGCGCTTCAGACAGTTCAAAATTCCACCGACAGGTGGCGTCAGAGTTAGGTTTTCCCCAATTTTTTCGCCGCTTCTCCAAGTTGCATAATTTGCGTGCGTTTATCTGTTGTGCGTATATACACATTAAGTATTGGAAATTACTGTGAATATCATTGCTAAATGATGTGAAACCATCGGTATTCTGTAAATTATGTTTTACGTTTGCCAGCTTACAAACAACATACTTTTTAGTTCACATATTAAGAAAATGCGTTATTTATTGTGTCTGTTAAGTACGTGGTCGTTCGTGGCGTCAGAACTGAACGAAACTTGAATTCTTGAATTGCGTGTGTCGTGTGTGTTTTAAGTGGCGGATTTGAGTTACAAATTTAAATAAAATATGCCCACATTTACGAGATTCGTAACGGCAATAGTGCGTGTTGTATCAATTAGTCGATGGCCAGAAACCAGTACTATAAGACGTTAACTCACAGGTATTTATGACTAAGATTACTTTTTATAATATCTTATATTCATCCCCCGTGCATTTAATGAGTAGATATTGTAGATAAAATTTATCGGAGCAGTTTAATGTAGTTGTAGACATTGCACGACCCTATAGCACATGGCAATATTTAAATGTTTACATTCGGCAGAAAGACATTAACTGGCAGAAAATAGAATTTATTCAGGGCTTGTAAAGTGCTCACTTTATTCCGAATCACCTATAATCCGGTTAATTGTTTTCGTTATATATGCTGTTCATTTTAAAAATATTTTTAAAAGTTATATAAAATTCAAACATGTTCAATCTTCAAATAGTAAATGGCATAGTATTTCCAGTTTCTGTAAGATTTATTGTAGTTTTCTGATAATATAATTGTATGATGTGCATCAGTCACGCATTGTCATAAATTGACATACGCAGTAGTCGAATAACTTTTGAAGTTCAGGTTCTTTTCTTTTCAGTTAATTTCTGTGTTTCCGCAACTTGTTTATGACTGTAGAGAAATTGTCACTTTACAAACACAGTTGTATACTCTTTAACACTATCAAAAGCTAACGCATGAAATTGCAATAAACTATTTATTTGTTTAATGGAAAATAAGTGTCGCCATTTTGGATTTATGTATTTTTTGTTATAATTCTTGTTTCAGTTGTTTTTTATAATAATTTAACTTCATTGAAAGGCTTTCTCACTGTCAATTTTTGTCTCCAACTATATTTGACAATAAAGTTGGAAGATGAATATTTGACGAAATTAATCAAATTTTCCCGTCAAATGGTTGGCCGGTTAGTATCAAATATTTTTGAAGTCATGTCGAACTGTTAAATTTTGTTGGAGCTCGTAACCTATAAGTTTGGTTGTGTTAAAATAAATGTAAAAATTTGGTTCACATTATTTTAATATAAGAGCATTCAGTATGTAAATGATGCGAAATAAATTGAATAGCAGGAAAACTTTAAGAAAGAACCATGCGTGTAACTTTTCTGCATTGTTTTGAATAATTATTTCTTCTATTTTTTATTTGTAGATTTATTTATTTTAATCACAAATGCACGGACTCAGTAGGCTTTCATTTCAAATATTAGTATGATATTTGTAAAGTAAACAACGCTAACAACTCGTTGATTAATTTAAATTACGTTAGATTGCTTTGTCTTCATCTTGAGTAATATTTTCGATCCAACTCAAGGGGTCACGGTGGCCGAATAGGCAGACCGGGGTCGGCTCCCGGATTTTCGCATGTGGGAATCGTGCCGGACGATGCCATTGGTCGGCGGGTTTTCTCGGGAATCTCCCGTTTTCCCCGTCCTTTCGTTTCGGGGCTGCTCCATACTCACCTCATGTCACCTCTCACCAGCGCTGAAGACCTCGAGACCTTAAGCGCTGACCAAAATCTCTCACTCACTAGATCCGATTCAACATGGCGTACGAATGAAGGTTAATGACATTTCAATTTACGGAGTGATTATGATTGGTTGAGCCATCCAACATCCTTGAAATTTTAGAACCCGTCCAGTTCGCAAATACTATATCGTCAGCGTAGTGTAAGAATTGGGTAATTTAATTTTTCCAAGTTTGAGTTATCTGCAGATTTCTACACTACCCTAATGATGGTTCCTTTTGATGTGTACACGTTTATTAATGTGTCAATTAGGAGTATTGATGCAACAGAAATTTGCATTTAAACAAATGACTATGTCTATGACAAAAGCAATTTTCAAAGGTACAATTGGATATCTCCAGCTACCTAGTTATCTGGTTGTAGCATTAAGCCCCACGATATGTAAACGAAAGTTATCACACTTCCTCCAACATATAGGCAGCATAGTGACATTGTGACGTCACTATCGTCCAACATTATTTGACCAACTTTATTTGAAGCGGTTGGAAGGACAAATTTGACAGTGTGAATATGCTGTGATAGAATTTCCGAAGTCACAAGCAATTGTATGCTAGTTATGTTAATGGGATTGGAAACCGTCCATACTTTTCTACAGAGAAAACTACTCCAGGCAATTCTAACGTTAAAATA
>PNEQ01044955.1:0-13101 GCA_003012365.1 Medauroidea extradentata
TAATAAAACGAAAAACAGTCTTTAAAGGTCTAACACAGAAAAACCAACATGCAATATCCTAGAGGGAAGGAGAGGGAGAGAGAGAGGGAGAGAATACGAAAGAATAAGAGAGCACGAAAGAGAGGGAGAGAGAGAATAAGAGAGAGGGTGGGAGGGAGAGAGTAAGAGAGAAGGAGGGAGAGAGGGTGGGAGAGAGAGAAAAAAGTATAATGTACATAAAACACTTATACGAAAGGAAAAAATATTTAAAGAACAGAAAGATAACATATAAAAAAGTGAACACAAAACAAATTGACCATTTCTTCTACACATAAAAAAATATTATCAAGCATTTCAAGGTGAAACTTACATATACGAAAGTAACACCATAAATGTTAATAAATTAAAAAAAAAAGAGAGAGAGAGAAACGAACTCACAGAACAGGTACAGAACAAAAATATAAATTCCAAGAAGTCGAGCACCTGTAAAAGCTAAAACATGATAAAAAATACTTAAAATTTCTAAAACTGGTTAAAAAAATACTATTGGTCATACAAACAAAGGAAAAAGTATTAGGTTAAAGAAAAAAACGGAGACAAGGTTAAATATGTAACATGGTAGGAGGTCAGGTTAGGTTAGGTTATGTAAGGTTAGGTTAGGTGCGGTAGCGCTCTTAATGGTGATACTTGGAAATGGAGACGGACTAAACCAGTAGTACATACAACATCAACGCTATCTAGCACACGACACTGGAACCAAGACGATCGGTATAGCTACTAGCTCTCCTGGTGGAAAGGCTCAGCACCAAAGTCTTAATAATCAATGAAATCTAGGAGACTACCAGTAACTACTGGCAGACCTACCTATAGGACAGCTATAAAACTAATTAAAAAAAAACAAGATGGAGGGTGGAGCTAATGAGGGTTGCTAGGTATTAAGAAAACGGAAACTAACCAAGATAGTGGGTAAACCATATACTAATATATACGAGACACATACTGAACAGATCCGGTGATCCGGCTCCTAGGCTCCTGCAATAGAACCGCCAGTACTACACTACTGTGCAGTATTTCCTTTGCAATGTTCCTCTGTGTTACTTACAATATTAGCTGGACTAATATACTGCTGAAGAAATTCCATCACTTGTGTTAGTCTACCGTACCGATGAAGTGTCAATGATAAATTTTAGTTAAACACGTAAAATGTTTAAAAAAATAAATAAGATCTAACACGTTTCCTGGGATCACAGAGCTTACATACGTCTAAAATCGTTCATATGTAACATTACCACATAATTTGCTTCTTTATGAAGCATTCCTTAATACATCGTTAATACTTCGTGATCTTTCCATACAGTGGTTAAGACGCTGACTACTCTTAGCATGCTGTACAGCAGGATCTCCAATATTTCTAGCAGCCTGAATGAACTCTCTTATTGTTACGAGTGGTAGATTTTAACATTCCCTTGTATTTCCCAGAGAGTACATATTATATCATGTGTCTGGCCACGGGATTGGTGTGATTGCTACTTATTTCAAAAGGCTCTACACTTTTTGTACTCTGTTTGGTCGACAATTATAATTAACGAAGAAGAAATGACATTTATTTTCGGTGCGAAAATCTGTCTCTAAAAACTCTTTCCTCTTTAACTTGGGAGGCCTGTAGCATCTGAAATTCTCATTTTATTCCGCCGAAAAAAATTTAATGTGGAACATTTTATTATTGATTTTACATTACTAAGTTTATTGTTCGATTTACCACTTGCATTACATAGCCCCTCCCCTCCCACCAAGAAACAGACTGATTAGAGCCGAAATTCATTAAGCCTATTTGCTTCACTAAATTATGCATGTAATATAATTTTATAATTTGTACGTGATTACGTCCCACACAGAAAATATTTGTAGAGTGGACATTGTAACAGAGATATTTTCAAATACCCAAACCCACTCTGATATAATATTATTAGCAAACTAATATAAAACTCGCTTCGTTTAAAATATCCAATAAAGGTATTAAATTCTGTACTCATTCACTCTAGCTACTTTAGTAATACTCACACAGGTAATTTCAACTCCACTATCATGCATAAATCACAATTAAACTAATTAAACATTGTAAGTCTCAAATGATTATGTTAATTAATGGCAGCGAATGATTACTTTCACATTATTTCTTGAAAAATAAATACCGTTGCAAGATTTTCTCAGTGAGTCCGGATTAAATTTTATCCATCTTAAATTGTTACAGAGCTTTTGTACGGATTAATAGAATGATATTCACGTAACGGAATATTAAAAAAAAAAAAAAAACATCAAATAACGCACACAATCCTGCTGTGTTCAACTCGTGGCATTTAAATACATTATACTTTGTATGCAGAGTTTTATCATGTAACTTTATGTTAACGAACTATGCATTTATTTACTTTACTTGTAAATGTCATTTGGTAGGCCATAGGCTTGTAAAAATTCAAAAGAAAAAATTAATTGTGTGTTGCAGTAATTGAAGTCTTATGTAGTCAATAATAATAATAATAATTTAAACGGTAGAAACGAATTATACGGATTTAAAAAACAGCACCTAAATAAGTAAGTATTTATGCTGCTTGCTTTTATAGTTTCTTTTGTTAGCCAATGGTTACAAAATTCGATTTGATGACGTATAAGTTATAATACACGTTGACTAATATAATTTTGGATGTCATATAAATACAATAGAAAGTGACCCTGTAATTCGTGTATGTTGCAACCAGACATTTCTTGCCTGAGAAACAATTCCTAGCCATGAAGATTCTAAATGTATTAAGGCCAATCCTCATAGATTTACAGTGATATTGAAAATATTTTGTTTAAATGAAGATAAAGTTCATATCGAAGGAAAGCTATAGATTGTTTTGATAAAAAAAAATAATATTTGTACCTAATGTTTTGGTAGAAATACCCTTCATAGTTCTGAGTTTTTTGCACCAATATAACTAACTAACGTGGCCGTAATATGTCTGAGTAACTCACCCAAGTCAGGTCTTGTCCATTGCAGCCCTCCTTGGTATTCAACTGCAGCTGTGTGGATGTTTCCAGCGGTAGTTCGGTAGTTGGCGGGGTTTCTGCTGTCAACATCGCTCTGAAACATTTTCCTCCTGCTTAGCGTCTAGGAAGGAATAAACAATCATTTACTTTTCACACTTCACTCAAAAGAAAATCATTTTTTTTTTTTTTTAAATACAGCTGTTAATCTTACTAGAGCAAGTTTCATAGCTCGTATTTTCTAATTAGGTTTGTTCACTTGTTTGATATATTTCCGCTACATATTGTGCGTGCTTACCTTCCCGGCAGATAAGAGCTTAGGAATATATGATTAGTAAATTACAAGAAAAAAAATATATATATATATAATGTTCACATTTATAGCATGCATTTTCTATTTGTATTATTTATTTATATTGCAAATTGATTTCAGTTACTAAACACGCCTCGAAGGAATTCGGGCTTACGGTTAAATACAAGGAAACAAAGAACAAGTTCTGCGTGGCATGTTGTGAGAGTATTATACAGATATTTGGTAAGCGCTCGACAGAAAGTTCTACAGCGCTGGTGAGAGTGAGTATAATGCAGTAGTGGAATGTGCAGGTGGATAAGAGAGAGTATATCGAGAAAACCAGCTGGCCAACAGCAGCCTCCTTAAGGTTTCCGACCCGTGAAAATCTGAGGTCCCGCCGGAAATTGAGTTCGGGTCACAGTTGTGATAGACGAGTGAGATAAGTGGACTTTACGTCTCGTCGACAGCGAGGTCATTAGAGACAGAGACGCAATGCTTGTTGCAATGACAGTAGCTGGGAGAGGAGTTAGCAATGTGACCTGTCTAGGAATCATCCCAGTATTCGCCTGGAGATATTTCGGGAAACCATGGAAAGCCGAACTCAGGATGGCCGGAGTCAAGGACAGAACCCAGGTGTTCCCGAGGGAGAGTCCAACGTGTTATTGTTGCGCCACCTCGCTCTATGATAGGCGAGTGGTCCAATCACTACACTATTGTGACTGCACATGGTGCGAGTTATAACTAGATATACTCCGGGACCACAACACGCTGAACTAACATAACTACAAAACAATATTATATTGGGTTTATTATGTCGTTTATAGCGATGCCATCAGAGACGGTTACACACAACTCTACACATAAGACAGGAACTAGGAATGGTCGTCGGAAACTCCCGAATGCGAGTCCAACGTTTTATCTTTGCCCCACTTTGCTCTGTGGTAAAGAGTTAAGATGATAGACGGGTCTGTTCTGCAGGTTAACAAACACACAACTTTTTCCTGTCCATATAAATGTTCTCTCTCTCTCTTTTTTTTTTTTTTGCAATATATATTCTATGAAACAGTTTCAAGCAACATGAATGAGATACTATTATATATTTCTTAATCTATGTACTAAATCTAAAATAAATGGCTGCAATGCCGTGAAGCTGAAACGATCCAGGTCGTGTACATACAAATGTACTGTACATATTTGATAGACGTTGGTAATGTCAGGAGGAGTTACACAGTAAGTCAGTGTGCAGTAGGCTTAATATATTATAGGCCTAAGTATTTATAACTTGTGGAACTTCTGGAAGACATGGTAATAATTTTATCATAATGTTACGTCGTGGTAAACGGTGACAAATTATTTCTGCGCTACTGACTTGTCGGTGTTGCGACAATTACACAACTTTTACTGGTAATATTTCTTCGATGCAACATGACAAAATATCACGCGAGTATGACTGGTAATTCAGTATCTCTGTACCTGCAAGTATGCTGTCATTGCCGTTGACTTTCATTGTTCTCACTCCACGCTAGCGGGATATTCCATAGAGAGTTTAGCCAACCGACTGTTTATCAATAACACTTTGGTGTCGTCTGATGTAACTCGCTGGGCCGCCTCTCCTCTTTCTAGCTCTCCCTAATTCGTTTATTTACACGCAATTAATGTTGGCCATAATGACGATCTTGCAGAAGTATTACAACGAATTGTGTTAATAGTCTGTTAATGTTGTTAGTTTTGTCACAGGACACAGTAAAAATAGTACTTTAAAAAATCTTTGGAAACTAGTTTTCAAAATCTTCCCATAAATATGTTAAGATAAATTATTATTTACTCTACAGAAAATGTTTGTAAATATACAAATATTAGGTCATATGTGTTTTTGTAAGCATCACTGAAGCAAATATCACCTCTATATCTCTACGGGTTTCATCGTAATAAAGGATTCATTAAAAACACATTTCACACGTTCTCATCTATTTAACATTCGAATTTTTAACAATTATCCTTAATGGGTGGCTACTGTGGAAGGGGAAGTCACCCTCAGAACTGCATCTCTCTACTTCCAGCGGTTTGGGTTGTGTTGATGAGTGAATGAGTGAGAGGGAGTGAGAGGGGTACTTAATTTTTTGTCTACAGAGTTCTGTATAGTAACAATCATTTTTGTATATTTACAAACAATAGTTCTGTAGTTACAATTTATTGTATATTTCACAACAATTGCTTGTGTCACAAAATGAAATATTTTTTGGCAACCAGTTTCGAAGCATTTTTTTTTTATTTTTGTAAAATTATGAATAACCTATTTCGTTAAATGTGACAGGCCGTAGTAAGTTATTGCTCTGCTCATATATATATATATATATATATATATATATATATATATATATATATATCATACTGGTCCCCACATGTGCTCGGTAAATTTACCATTTTAATGACCTGCGACATTCTTGTGGTATGTACTGCCTAGAGTTATATATTTTCTCATATTAATTACAAGTTTTTTCTATTAAAAGTACCACTTTTCACTGTGTAATTTCTGTTTTCAAGGTTTTTCCGGTATGGTTTCTTAACATAAGCTATGTATGGCCAATACCCTCTCTGTTCATGATTGTCAGATCTGTAGCTTCCCTAAACCAGAAGTCAAATCCGAAAAACGTGCATTTATCGTTGATTAGAAGCACTCGTTTAATATGTAGAGATAACTAATTGTAGGCAACTGTATCATAGTATTCTACAACTCGCATTATGACACCTAAATCATTAACTATGGTAGGTCTGAAAGTATTAAATGTTACAATTCGAATATGTTGAATGAATATTATTTATTTTTAATAATAATTTGTTGTGGTATGCTACAGTAAATAGAACAACCTCGAGTTAGTGCAGAGAAGTCTTGTTAAAAGATGTAACACGCTAAATTAACCGTACATTGTTTTCAGTAATGCAGCCTAAACAAAACTTTAACGGCTGTGACAAAATACAAAACATGAAGCACAAGGTAAATAATTCATGATGTCTTACTTGTGCAGTGGCTTGCCCGCGCTGTGCCCCAAGGCTAACAGCAGAATAAGCACCAGGTACTTCATACTTGTTAATAACCGTCCACAACAAAAAAACTGTATTGATTATCAATAAATATCTTAATTATATCGCAATTCGTGAAACCTTCAAAAGCTTTCAAGAACTCTGAATAATATCCTTAGCAACCAAAAATGACAAGAATTCCATATTGCAACTGTGTTTATGCTACGTCATTGTTAAAAACAAGCATTATTTATTTTATTTGATTAATGACCATGACCTGCGTTCAACAAATACGTAAATAAAAATCATATTAATAGTACACATTTTTAAAATGAACGAAAAAGGGTATAAACAATTTTCCCTTTGAAAATACTCATACTTTAAAAAAATGAAAAATTTGGGGTGCATGAAACAATTAGCCAAGATGCTACCAGCATGACTAATAAGTCTACTTACCTCAGTTGTGTGTGCAAATTAATCCTAAAAGTTAAAATCGATTACATACTAAATATAACCTAATAATATGTCAATTTTCTCGGGCTATATTCTAGCACTGTGAACCTAATACAATAAAGACAAGTTCATTCAAAGTTGGATAATATAGTGTATAAATATTAAATTGGATTTCTATCGGCAGCGTAGTTCTTATGTAGCCTATTAAAAATTAAGTACCGATAGTAATGTCGATAAAATCTTTGAAACTGGGAGTACAACAGAAATAACAAGACCCAGCAACTTTATGTTCAAGTTATCTGACTCTGTACTAAATGTGTAACAAGTTTTTAAATTTTTTGGAGAGAAATATATGTCATATGACAATAAAATTTGAAGTGCAAAATGTTTAAGAACTGGCATATAATGTTCCCAAACTTTTTAGATAACTCTGTAATTATATAATGGAGGCTATGGGAAATGCCTAGTCATAACTCAATGATTTTCAACGAAAGAACACTGTGGTCGTATCGAGACATATACACTCACGCTTGAAAGCACGTGTTTCATCATGCCTCCCATATTTAAAGAAAAAGTAAAATGAATTTATATAGTGTTTGTTTTATAATGTTGTGTTTTTTTGTAATGTATTAATGTTGCTTAACGCTTTTTTTGTGACCCGAATTTCAATATGGGAACATTCAAAATTGTTGGAGAATGAATTATTTACTAGGTGTATTGTGTTGACTGCTATAGTTATCTCTATGGTTGTTTATATTTCGGTAGTAAAACAATGAAAACGAGCTATGTATATTATTTTTACATAACAGAAGGTTATGGGCCCAGAAAGTGAATTATTATTGTTTTTTGGACGTTTTATGTGAATCTTATATTATGGTTATGGTCATAAATATTGGGTAAGTTTCATTTATATTTCGTCGCAATCGAATATCAGAGGCCTGTAATAATGGCGCTTGCTTTAGTAAAAAACTTAAGGGTCGAGAAAACTACTCATTCTGGAAATTCCACTTGAAAGCTCTTTTGAAATTGGAAGATCAGTGGGATGTTGTCCAGGGCACGGTGAAACCAGAAGAAGCAAAAGACAAAGACCGAAAAACACTGGCCAAAATTTCACTTCTGGTAGAATCTAACCTTATTCACCACATAGAAAGCTGCAACACTGCTAAGACAGCATGGGACACAATTCAGCGGCTTTTTGAGGATTCTAGATTAACGAGAAGGGTCGGACTACTTCGGCAGTTGATTCTGACGAGGCTCAACGATTGTAGCAGTGTCGAAGATTACGTCAACAAGGTTATCTCTACAACACAACGTCTACGTGACATAAAATTTGAAATAAGCGATGAATGGGTTGGCACATTGCTTTTAGCTGGGCTACCAGAGGAATACAAGCCAATGATCATGGGAATCGAAGCATCGGGAATCGAAATTACTGGAGATGTTGTTAAAGATGTGAAAGTAACAAATCCAAAGACAAGCAACTCTAACATGGAAGCTGCATTGTGTAGACAAACTGGAAAGCAATGCCCTGAACATAGTCGTAATCCCTAAGTTGGAATGGTGGCCAATGTTGCTAAAATTCTATTATACGAAGCAGATTTTATCAATATATCTTAAAGAAAAACGTTCAATTAAACTAATTAAAGTCTTACTGATTTATTCGTTATTTTCAACAACACTCTCTTTTCTTTCTCCTTCCAATATACAAACCCATAGACAAAACATTACGCTGAGACATACATACTCGCAGACGTACATAATTTCCAACAGCCAACACTACAAAGTCAATAAACCTCCCCGATGTTTCAACTGCTACAAAACGGGCCACTTTGCAGCGAACTGTTACTCAAGAGTAAATAATGACAAATCCGGGAGAAAGAAAATAAAAAATGGGATAGAAAGTCAAATGCATTGTTAACCTGCATGGTTTCTAGTGAAGATAAGGGCAGCCCTTATTGGTATTTGGACTCTGGTGCTTCAGTTCACTTAACAGGAATAGAAGAAAATATTTGTGGCGGAACCAAAGAAGCTGTGGTTGAAATATACACTGCCAACAACCAACAACTCAAAACAGTAGCTGTAGGTAATGTAGAAGTTGAGTTAACTGTCGGCAGTTCCACCAGTTGTGCAACTGCACACGACGTTCATTATGCACCAGAAATTGCTGCGAATATACTGTCGGTAAGTAAAATTACCAGCAAGGGTAACACAGTAATTTTTAGTGGAAATCAAGGGAAAATTATAAATGCCAAAGGTGAATTGATTGCATGTGCAACCCAAGTGAATGGGATATATGTGTTAGACACACCACAGACAGGAATAACCCATCATGTTTGTGTTGCGTAAGATGACCCAAACCTCTGGCACAGAAGGTTAGGCCATCTTATTCAACGGAATATGAACTTACTAAAGAACATAGCAAAAGGCATAGAAAATTTAACATTTAGCGAAAATCCATGTGAAGTATGTATTACAGGAAAACACACCCGTGCCCCTTTCAAGTGTAGCAAATTCAGAGCTAAAGTACTATTGGAACTGGTTCATACAGACCTATGCGGACCTATGGAGAAAGAGTCGATAGGTGGAAGCAAATACTTTATTGTGTTCATTGACGATTTTTCATGCTGACATTTGTTTATTTCCTAAGAAACAAAGACGAAGCTTGTAGTGCATTCAAAAATTACTGTGCATTGGTTGAAAATCAAAGTGGAATGAGAACCAAAGCTGTCAGATCTGACAATGGATCAAAATATGTCAACCATGAGTTTGACAATTTCCTCAAGCTCAAAGGAATCAGGCACCAGGTCACTGTTAGATACACTCCACAACAAAATGGGATAAGTGAGCGGGCTAACAGGAAGATTGTAGACAAGGCAAGATGCTTACGCCAATACGCCAACCTCCCAAAGGAATATTGGACAGAAGCTGTTCCTACTGCAGTGTACCTAAATAACAGATGCCCTACCAAAGTGCTCAATAAAACCCCATATGAAGCATGGTATGCAAAAAAATCTAACCTGGAACACCTAAACATTTTTGGAAGTGAAGTTTACGTCACAAATACCAAAGCAGATACGTAAGAAATGGGATGCTTGTTCAGAGAAGTTGAAATTTATTGGTTATTGTGATGACACTAAGGGTTATCGTCTTATTAATCCTGTAACCAAAAGAGTGACAATTAGCAATGATGTTGTAATCCTGGAGCACAAAATTACGAACAATTCACACAATGGAGCAGTCAACGATAAACATTCAGCTCTGAAAGAAAATGATAAACATCTTATTTCAGGTGACAGTGATGACAAAGAAAAAATAACCGAGGATTAAGCTCCTCACATTGGCTCAGAAAATAGTGATTTAGATGGCAGTGAAGAGGAAGAAGAGTTCAAAGGGCTCCCAGTAAATGAAGAACATCAAATTGTACATACGGAAGTATGTAAACAGAGAAATGATCCTGAGTTTCTTTCTTACTTTGCCGCCGAAGAAACAGTGCCTCTCACTCCAAAAGAAGCTATGAATAGTTCAAACGCTCAGAAATGGAAAGAAGCCATGTCTGAAGAACTAACAGCATTTGTAAAAAATGACGCCTTTGAGTGGGTTGACCTACCTAAAGGAAAAACAGTGCTAAGGACAAAGTGGGTGTACAAATTGAAAAATGCTGAGGGCGGAGATCCAATACACAGGGCTCGACTCGTAGTCAAGGGATGTGGACAGAAACCTGGTATTGATTACGAAGAAACATTTTCTTCAGTCATAAGATACACATCATTAAGATACCTTTTTGCATTGGCAGTCAAGGAAGGTTGGAAAATGACACAAAAGGATGTCAAAACTGCATATCTCCATGGATATCTAGACGAAGAGATTTACGTACTCCCACCAGAGGAAATTGATAGCAAACCATTCGGCGAGGTCTGGCGCTTATAGAAAGCAATGTATGGATTAAAGCAGAGTGGCAGGTGTTGGAATAGGTGCTTGCAATTAACCCTGACTGATATGGGTCTGAACCAATCAAATGCAGACCCATGCATCTACTATAAACGAAACGAAAATGAGACTGTTATTGTAGCAATATATGTGGATGACGTAATTATCTTCGCCAATGACAATCACATTGAAAAAAAGTGTGTGTTACTTTAGAGTCACAGTTTCACATGAAACATCTAGGGGAAGTCAAGAAGTGCATTGGAATGAAGATCACGAGGGACTTAAAAGGAGAAAGGCTTTGGATAGACCAGTTCGGTTTGGCAGACTGCAAACCAGTGTCCACACCTATGGAAACTGGTTTCAAGATCAACAACAAAAACAGTACTGATAAACAGTGCGATGAAAAAGTGCCATACCAACAGGCAATAAGCAGTCTTTTGTACTTGTCCCAAATTTCTAGGCGTGATATAGCATACAGTGTGAATTGTCCTAGCCAATTCAACAACAACCCAAAAATATGCCATTCGATTGCTGTGAAGTGAGTTTTTCGATATTTGAAGGGCACAAAAAGTCTTAAGCTATAGTACAAGTAAAATGAGGACCTCGGTGTTGAGATTTTCAGCGATGCCGACTGGGGTGACGAGGTCAACAACAGACACTCTGTTACAGGCACCAGTGTCAAGTTCATGGGAGGCGTAGTCTCATGGTACAGTAAAAAACAGAAGACTGTTGCTTTGAGTACTGTGGAGGCAGAGTACATGGCATTGAGCTTCTCAGTACAAGAAGCTCTGTGGCTAAAAGCTTTGTTTGATGAACTGCAACCAGGAGTACAGAAGGCTTTGACTGTGAATTGTAATAATAATAATAAAGGAGCCATTCATCTTGCAAAAAAACGACATAACTAGCCAGAGGTCGAAACATATTGATGTGAGATATCATTTCATCAGAAAACATGTACAGGACAAAGAAGTCTCTCGAGAGTATGTTCCAACTGACGAAACCATTGTCAAAAGAGAAACATGACTATTTTGTTAAAATGCTAAGCCTCAAGGAGTCTGTTTAATCTATAAGATACGTTGAGGATATGTCATGTAAAAATACCAACCTAGCTGTAATGCGAAATATAGCGCCCATTGCGTTTTCTAATTTTTAAGTATATTGATGTGAGACATTGTTATGTTCATGTCTTACTTTACTTCAATAATCCTAGAAGTATTTGGTCATGTGTATATTGATGTTTAAAATTGTTAAGTTCATGTTTCACTGCGTTATAATAAGATGATTCAAGGGGAAGTGTCAACGATGTGTACTGATATTAGAAATTACTAGTTCATGTTAATGTAATGTAATAATTCAAGGGAAAGTGTTGGAGAATTAATTATTTACTAGGTATATTGTGTTGACTGTTATAGTTATCTCTATGGTTGTTTATATTTCGGTAGTAAAATAATGAAGACGAGCTATGTATATTATTTTTACATAACAGAAAGCCATTACGTGTGAGATACGTTGAGTACGACGGTTGGGCGAGGAGAGTAAAGTTTTGTTTGTGATGAATTGCTAAGCAGCAAATTTTTGGAACTAAGAACGTTATCCTGTGGCAGAGAAAACCATCTCAACAAACATTTTTCATGTAGTTTCTTCTGGATTGCATCCCAGTTTGTACATAACATTGCTGTTCACACTTCATTCTGTCTGTGCTGATGCGCACGGTGACAATTCACGGTAATTCATCACTTCTTGAGCCCGGCATAAATATACTACCATCTAACTGTGTATCCATTCAACCTCGAATGTTACTTCAAACGAGGGCTTGCTACTTGTTTACATAACACATGAAATACACGAAATCGCATATTAACGGTACCTTGTATAAACACCAATCCCGACTATAATTAAAGTGTTGACAGGTGTACCAACATGATTTATTTGTTTTCCAATATATTCTAATTCAGGGTTAAATACTTTAAATAGGTCGTTAGAAGAGTATAGGGCGTAACGAAATGTTTATTAGGGGTGTATTTCTTTACAGATAAACAAGGAATTTCACGGTGAAACATACATCCGTTAATTGGCGATATATTGAAACATTCATAAGGGGTTCTAACAATACACAAATGCTTTGTTCGCAATGTTATCTGGAATACTGTAACGTGCGCTTTCTACCAGACATTTGTGTCATATAATTTAATTTATTTATATTTTTTTCATATATGCTTTTATTCACATAATTTTTTTTTGTCAATACTTCGTTATGTTTTAAATCTAAAGCCACTATAATTTGAATTTTGTTTGATCATGAATATTAATTTTATTTTAAATGTATAAGTTATATTTTTCGTATTCTGTGTAATTACTTTCATCAGGAAAAGCCAGATCTTTTAGCCAGTTACTCTATGACT
>PNEQ01044956.1:0-13101 GCA_003012365.1 Medauroidea extradentata
CCCCCCCTTAGTTGCGGCCCTGTTTCTGACATATGTTGGGGAGTTAAAATATATAAAGTCAGAGATGGCGCGGTTTTATTTACGTAATTTTTTAGGTTATATAATGAGGGCAGGTTACTAACACTATTTAACAGACAGCTAGACGCAAAGAGAGTTAAGTTGTGTCTGATGGGCTTCTGCTGAATAATTTCTGCAATAATTTTTGGCAGGGTTTTGAGAATTTAAAAATTGGAATAATGCTAAAATTTTTCTGCTTGTATTTAATACTGAAATATAGTTGGCATGCTCGCTGTCGTGTGACGTTTTCTATAATTCAGGCCTAATTATGAACTTACTTTGCAATTTGTTAAAAAATATTTATTTAATTTTAATTGGCACCATTTGCGATCAAGTCGAGACAGCATATATTATTACACTGTTGTGCGAATTTAAAAATCATGAAAAATTTCTAATTATGTATTTAATACATAATTATGAGAGTAAATTATCTTGAATATCTTACATTTGTGGAGCGAAACTAGCTGAAAAGCGAATCATATTTTGCTAGAAAAGGCAGAATGCAAATTTGTAGTATTTACCTAGTTATCTCTACAGCTTGTTCTACATTAGTATTATTAGGTACTAGGGCTGCATAGAATTTCGCATTATTTTCATTGAGACGGAAAAAAACACCAATGTTCAATCGTGTACCATATTAGTCGTATTGTATTAGGCATAATATATTTATATTTGATATTGTTTGTTGAATTGAAGGCATTTTATTCCCATTAAAAATCAATCAATTTAGATCTCAGCCCCAACTACATAAAAAGAAACGTAATTTAACATTAAAAACATTTTTCCTGTCGCATTAATATCCTATCGATGCTGTTTTTACGAGTTTAATTCTTTGATTCTGAAATGGAGTATATCGTCGTTGTCATGACAGTATATCTTATGTGTACGCACACATAAGGGCTTTTGTCGTACCAAATATTTAAAACCCTACACGTAGGAGCTTTTATATTTCTACATTTATTCTCTGCTATTACGTTTTACACATAGGCGCTGGCAGCTCCATACAGGTTGCCATACAGTATCCATAGCAACTGCAAACTAAATATTGCGATACCCTTATGAGAAAACCTCGTAACTCCATTTTTCTTCGATTTTATTTATATTATTACATCCTACCCCGAAAAAAATTCCTTAACAACTGCGAAAAGCACGCATCTTCAGTTAGGTTTTTTCAAAATTTAAAAGCAAAATCCGATCTCTCGCAAATCCATTATTGGATTATAACAAACCAAAAACTCTTTCTCCTGTAAAAAAAAAAAAAATAATTTTGGAGATACGAGGTTTACACATGTATCTCCAGATGTTTTTTTTTTTTTTAATATTTAAGTAAAAATAAGAGCTCACGTGACTTTAATTTTGGATTGGAATCAGCAAAAAACTTCCTCTCCTATAAAAAAATAGATTTTGGAGTAACGAGGTTTTCACATGAGGGTATCGATTGGTCATTTTATAGGAGATATTGTTTTGGCAACGACGATATATCGTTTACACTATGTGTAACGGTTTAACAATATCTGCTCCCTTTCAGGATTTAAAAAATAGAACTTACTAAAATAGCATAAATAAGGACCCGTGGCCTTAAGAAAAGCCTGTTCAATTATAAATCATTAATAACGTTATCTGAAAAGTGAGGCTCGCAGAATGTGTGGCTCGGGGTATATGCCACTTTTGCACCCTCTAGGCACAGTCCTGCTTGTAGAAGTAATAATATAAATACCAGACAGCAGATGTCCTGCGTCTGAAGTAGAAGGCGGGCAGTTATCGCTGGATCTCGCCGACAAAGCCGTGTTTTCTCGTTAGTTTTCCCCTGCAAGGTCGCTGTCGATATACCTGTGGAGGGGGAGGAGGTTCGGCAAAACAGCTGCCGGGAGTATTTTTAACCTGGTCCTGTGCTGGCTACATTCTACCATAACTTGGAGGACACGACACGCGGCAGGAAATACCTTCTGTCACAGCTGATCACACGGTGACGTCACAACTCCCGCGCATCGCTACGGGGCAGAGAAGGAGATCTTGGCTAGCGCTCAACATCGAGTTCTTTGGTGAGGGGTGACATGACGTGAGTATGGAGCAGCGCCGGAATGAAAGGAAGCTGGAAACGGGAGATCCCCGAGAAAACCCACCCACCAGCAGCATCGTCCGGCACGATTCCCACATGTGAATATCCCGGGGGCCGAACCCACCGGTAAATGAACCCAGATCGCCTTGGTGGGAGGCGAATGGCCTGACAATTCGACCACCGTGGCCGCTCCCTCTGCATCGCTACAAGACTCTTCACTTGAACTAAGGTTAATTCTACTGCAGTCTACAGGTTAGAAAAATCTATGTTAAAAGTTTGGCACAAGGATAGCCTAATTTCTGCCGCTTGAGCGCTAGTATCAGTAATGTGTATAAACTGACCAATCACAGAGCTTTCCTGAAATTTAAATTACATTTAGAATGTGTGGTTGATAAATAAACGATGGAAACATCAATTGATTTCTACGCTTTTTTCGAAGCCAATATGGATAAAATACTCAATGAAAATCCTAGATAATGGTATTTGCCAACTTTATGAGGTAAATATTTATCCAGAATTACTAATTCGTTACGCGTGATCTCTTGCGCCGCAGTTAAATGCACGAGGTTCCGACGTCAGAGATTGTGCCTCAGAAGTTCATAACACTGGAAACTATTTTGATTAAAACGTTGGCTAAAACTATTGTCAAGGATTGCTGTTGTTGAATTTTCGCAAATTGGCTTCAAGAAACCTACAGTTATAGATTAATGCTTTTAGCGTCGAATTATGTACCACGCCCACTTAACTTGAGAATTTAAAACGCAAAACTGATTTATCTTCAATTTCAAATTAAGTTTAATGACTTCTGTAATGTCCGAGTCTATTTAAATTTAATTTAAGTACAATTTTAAATTTTTCAGATCCCTTGGCGATAGCAGCGAAACTAGCGGTAGAAATTTTCCCTGTGCTAAACTCTCCCATAAGAAAACACATTTTCTTTCTAACAAGCTGTAGAATTAACCTTACTTGAATCCTCTGTCGAGAAGCGTTTACGAAAAGTAACCTAATGCCGTGAGCGGGAATAAGGTTTATTATACAACCTGCGAAAGCCGCCGAGCGGTGTGCATAGCTTCAACCTGTATAGGACGTTCAGGATAAAGTGAGCACTATAAGTTTAACCTTTGAAAAATATCACTAGCCATCACTGCATATAATTCAACACTAACTATAGTTACCTTGCTGCTTGTATGGTTGGCAGCGACATTACGCAAAATATTTCCGTGTATTTTCATATTTAAATACAACAATAATGAAACATCGACATAGTTGTATTTTATATAATTACTGTAACTGACTTTTTTTTTATCAAACTGTATAGGTTTCTACTCAGTGCACAATATGTATCTTACACGCGCAAACATCAAGTGACGTGTCCAGAGAGGTTAGACATTTCCCGTCGTTTGCCGTTATATAGATAAATAGAACTTAAGCGGTTTTTTTTTTTTTCACTTTATCCCGAGCCGTCTATAGTAATTTATTCGAAACTTCTCAACGTGCATAAGTGATGTTCGCTTAGGTATAACATTCAAAAATCGTCTGACGCGTGTAGCATATATCCATTTCACTCCGTCACTAATTTTTAAGGCCGTTCAAATAGCAAAAATGCATAATTTCATATATGCACGAAATAGTGTTAGTAGTTTTTTTATTGCGATACATGAAAAAAATACTATAATTTTCAGAATGTTTTTTTTTTTTAAAGCAATGGAATTTCGTTGTGTTTTTTTTAAAACTAATAGCACACGGCCCACAACATCGCATTTCTGTGTTAACTATTTCATTCGCGTCTGTTAGGGTTTGTTGTTTGTATTTTACCCGTAACTGTCGAAATGTGACTTTAGCAAAATTCACAAGTGGAAAATATAGTAGGCCTAACAAGTAATACCTACATAACTAACACTATGCCGTACAAATATAAAATTGTACTATTTGTCAATTGACCTACCTTAAAAGTTGTTTTATTGCGGCATAAAATGGCGGAAATGTTTTTGTAGTCCTTTTTAGGTATGAAAATTTCAGCGTAGAATGCTAAAAAATATATAGGCGTGTACAATATACCTCCATCTCAAATATGACATCATCAAATAGAGTTGCCACAGAATGTCTCATAAAGGGCGTGTTGTCAACAAGAAGACTGCGTGTCAGTTCAGTGACTGCACGTAGAGACTAGTGCGAGGCGTGATGTGCGTGCTGAATCGCCTTTATAGTGATACGTCTCGTACGAGCAAACTATGTTCATTATATATATATATATATATATATATATATATATATATATATATATATATATACATAACAAGCACCCCACGTGAATCCTGGACTAGACTGGAGCCGAAAATGTTAGAGACAAAATGTTGTACGATAAGCTTTTCGTGCACAATGTGGCAACACAGCACCGAGTTATAGGCCTACCCACCCCTCTTGCGCTCCACCGATACTTGATTGACACTGTTCTGTTAGTCATACTGCGCGCAGGAAGACTCTTACTCCCGTGCTATGTGCACGAATAAACTTATCGTACAACATTTGGCCTCGAACATATTCGTCTCTAATGTAGTCCAAGATTCTGGTGCGCTTATAATACGGCTGTTTCTGTACGTCCTGTATATACATACATACATGCATACATACGTACATGCATACGTATATATGAAGTATCCAAGGCCAAGAAGTGAAGTAGCAATAATGTCGGAATCACATTGGGGTGGCAAAAGGTATACGGCCTATGCGACACGATAAACTGAAATACTATTAACACCTGTGGCTGTCGTACTTGAAGTAAAGTGGCAATTAACTATTCACATATAATATTATTTTCGTATTTATCGTGCGGCATTAAGACTAGTGTTTGCAATAGCTCTTCTATCGCGCCTGTGTGATTCCGGCATAAGGCCGATCGAAGTACAAACATTGGATACACCTTAGCCTCTACGCACAATGCAATAACCTGTGTTTAGTTTTTTTTTCTTAATAAAACGTCTAGCAAACTATTTGAAGTTTGATAAGTATCGTAATCAACGCGGTTTCATGTGTCGAAATATGCCAGTGGCTACAAATTTATACACAAACTATATCCGTTTTCGTTGACACACACACACACACACACACACACACACACATATATATATATATATATACACATAGATTATGATCTTTGCCCCATCCCCTTACAATCTATGAGATGGGGGCCCTTGGAAGCCGAATATCCCTACTTTAAATCGGCTGTAAAAATGAACTTTTTTTGCTGTATTTTCGGTTTCACGAAACGAACATTACAAATACAGTTATCTGACGTACGTTACCAGTCCGATTCGAAAACATTCTTAAATGCTATTCCAGACGAAATACAAAAAAATGTTGCCCGGATTTTGAAAAATAACGGTGAATGGTTTCAATGCCTACAACAATAACTACGAGTGATAAAATACGTTGTGACTTACTTTAAACAGTAGAGTCTGGCTGGTGTTCAAGGTTGTCGTCCCCTGCGGCTACGTATGCTGCTGTAGAAACTGAGTCAAATGCGGCAGTAAGAGGAACGCTGTGCACTACCGACCACGCACTTCTGTGTTCTACATGCAAGTGAGCGACACACACAGAGCTGACTATGCACCGCCAGAAGTGAACACACGACGTCACTGCATGAGCTGCTTTCTGATTGGTGCCGGCACTTGCTGATGTCATCACGTCATCGCTGCGTTACTGTACATACTTCTCCGCCAAATTCAGTGCTTGGCTTTATTTGAACGGGATTTACGTCTCTTACAGACAGCGAGGTCATTAGATGCGACTGCCCACAATTTAAAACAATTACAGAAACTGGGAGAAGAATCGGCCATGTCCAATGTTAAGTGTGATCAAGTGCGACAAAGTCATAATTTTATATTTATATGAGATATTGTTTGTTTTTGTAGACGATACTTGAGAGTGCAGTTTCCTCTTACGAAGCAATTTTAGCTTTTAAAGTTTTTTCATAACGAGGTGTCGAAATCAACATTTGCATATTCTGCTGCCATGCAAATAGTGAAAACCAACTGACCTACTTAAACAAAATAATTCAGTGTGTAATTACATGATATGAGCTATACAATAAAACATCTAAAAAAACCACAAAGTAATATTTTGTATTTAAAAAAATCGCAAAAACACAGAAAAAATTTGCAAGTTCAGAATTTTTTTAAAAATATAAAAACAGTTCGCAGGATTTTTCCAAATGTTTTGTTATGTAGCACATAGTATGTTATTTCACTGTGAGTTATTTCACGTACGTAAGTCAATTGGTTTTCGCTATTTGCATGGCAACAGAACATGCAAATTTTGACTTTGACGCACCATTATGAGAAAACTATGGGAGCTAACATTGTTTCGTAAGATGAAACTGCACTCAGAAGTATCGTCTACAAAACTAATACTATTTCATAAAAATATAAAATTACGACTTTATCGCACTTGAACACCCTTAAGGAAGCATTCGAGAATTTGCTTGGAGCTGTTTCGGGACCCCGTTGTGTATACTGAATTTATGCTGTGCTCACTTTATCATAAACACTGTTTATGATAAAGTGAGCACAGCATAAATTATTCTTTCAGGCATTTTGCTATTATATGCAGGATGTTGCAAAATTCAATGTCAATATTCTAGGAAAACAGTCCTCGCGTGTAGAGGAACAAAAAGTGTTACATGAACATAGGTCCAAAAACGCACTGTTTCTGCGCTACAGTTGGCATACATGACGTATGGTTGATAGCGTGCTGGCAGGATCATGTTGCTGTGTCACAGTTGTTCCTACTGTCTGTGTGTTAGTGTCGTAGTGGGTGGCATAGTAACATATATACTGCTGTAATGATGCCCCACGTGTGTTGCCAAATGTAGCGCAGAAACGGTGTGTTTTTGGACCTATGCTCATACGACACTCTTTGTTCCTCTACACGCGAGGAATGTTTCCCTAGTATATTGACATGGATTTTTGCAACATCCTGTATATAATATGCATGCTATTGTATATGCATGCTATTGTATATGCATGCTATTATGTATACATTACATACGATGTGTGTATGTATGTCCCCTATGGACTCCAAAACGGCTGGATTTTCGGGCAATCATCAGATTAGCCCAGCGGGTGATCCTGTGAGGTTTGATAGCAATCAGGTCTAAATATATATTTTTTGTTTTTGCAAAATTTTTGTCATATTTTCCTACAAATTAATTACTTAATTATTAATTAATAAATTAATAATAACTTAATTAATTATATATGATCGATACTTGGAAGTGTGGCACGTAAATGTAGAGACTTCAATTCTTGGCTATAGATAGTTAGTGCTACCTGAGTCGCTCACGTAGAAAAGGTTTGTTCCAATCAACCATGTATACGTTTGTATACGGCGAAACGAGTGTGTGTTTGATCCAACAAAATCCGTGTTGCTTTATCAATATATGAAATATGTCAATTATTGGTTTTGTTGTTCTAACATTTAATTTGACTAAACACTTTTGTTTAGAGAATTAAAACTGCGTGACAATAAAATACTCGGTTGATTCAAATTTCACACGCTTGTTTCACCATACACAAACAAGCACACGGTTGCGTGTACCAAACCTTTTTGTCTGTGTAGTATTTAATATTTCGACCTGAAAACTTCCGTGAATAAAAAAAACAGTGTAAACATTCCCCAATATCAAAACCTAACATATTTGGCCCAAATAAAATAAAGACTTTTGTTATTAAAACTGTTAGGGAGAGCTCAGTTTAAAGAGAACAGACCATAAATCTAAATCATGGTGGCTGAATTTGGTAATTGGATACTCCTGAATGTTTGTCCACGCCCAGTGTTTCGAAAACTGCAGTTAGGTTAGGGAATTTTAAAGTGCTAATCTCTGCCGTGGCGGTTATGTTGCAGTCTAATTTTTCGTTCACTTTTGTTTTGGCAAATATGTTTCCAAAGCAAGGTTAAAAATATCTAATGGTTTCTCACTGGAAGAAACATTTTTTTTATAATCATTATCCGAGACATAAGACCTTGTTTGTTAAGAAATGGGTTTTCGTGCTTTTAATGAACGCCTTGCGTATCGTGTTTTTTTTTTAATGTCAGTGGTTTCAGTACATAGGAAGTTCACCCGGTTTTTCTGATGTCGACGGGTTTTCTCACTAACATGCTGATCAGAAACCTTCGCGGTCTCACGTACAACTCACCAAAGTTTCGTTGCAATCGAACGACTCGTGTAAGGAACGCATGCATTACAAACAGACATTATTTTTATACCTAAACATATCATTTTCTGAAGACTGTTATACTGCCCACCGTTTTTCTTGTCCAAACTCAAGAAAGTAAAACACCTGAAGAATGGGTACATGACCCGTCGCCCTTCCCTCCCCAACAGAAAGACTTGATATGCTCCTGCCTTGATCTGTCCTGACAGTCAAAGACCGCGCCTCAGTCGAGACGAAACTACTTCGTCGTCACCGCCAGGTTGTGTCGTTTGAAACCGTCCTCAGACATTCCCTTTGATCCATGTCGTCGGCAGCACCTAGACACCACCCCTTCCCCTCGTCTGCCTGGGTAACCAAAGAACTAAATACGAAAGAAAAAAATAGAAATAACTGTCAAGTACCTCTTCGGCGCCGTGCGATTCCTCCCGCGGTGTTCGCCGACGCCCCCCGCCCAACCCGGCCGACGACACCACAGCGGTTTCTGGTTGATTGTCGAACCAGCAGGCTTTGAAGTCGGTCACGTTTGAAGATCTCCCGTCGGAACACAAAGGGGATCGCAATTTGTTTTTTTGTTTCCTTTGTTCCGGAGAAAGGATGAGGATGAGAGGAAGGTAGCAGGGCGTTGTAGAGAGGCGCCCGGGTGCGTCCAGGTGAGAGGCGAAGATTAAAAAACACGAGAGGGCGCGCGACAGAGACGCAAATAATCAGCAGATTGAAACACAAAGACCCGCGGCAGAAGGGCTTCAAAGTGGGAGGTGGAAGAGGAAACGAATCTTGGACGACCAGGGCGAGGTTGCGGAATTTGCATCCAGTTTAACTGGACGAGATAATCACAGCGTCATAGACACCGCCGAACTTCCCCGCCGACACACACCTCCTAGTCTGATCTAACACCTCTGGCTGGAGTGCAGAACATTGCAGATTGTCTTCCACGCACCTCGAGGGTTCAAGTAAGGTAAATTCTACTACGGACTAGAAATAAAGTTTTTTTAAGGCAGAGTTTGCAACATGGAAAAATTCTTCCACTTGTTGCACCATTATCACTAATGGGTATAATAAAATACGAAGCCGCAGTAAAATTTAATTGTACTGGTCAGTTTCCACCTCTTGCCGATACCAGCGCTCAAGCGGCAGAAATTGTCCCTTGCCAAACGTTGAACATAGATCTTTATAACCTGTAGTAGAATTAACCTTGGTTCAAGAGTCTATGTCACAATCAGTGACGATGATTGGTCGCGTCTCGAGGGAAGCTGTGTGACAAACACACCTACGAGCATGTGGCATCGTCTTGTCTGCAGGAGTCCACCAAGAACTCCGAATTAACGACCACACTTAACGTACGTACGTACTCAAGCACGTACTTAAGATAATATGTTCTTGTAAGTGCAAAATGCCGGTAGTAAATTATTGCACTTTAATAATTTCGGAACGAAATAAATACAATAACTTATGACAAAAAGGAAAAGTCCATTCAAAAAACCTTATTAAATTTTAATTAAGTCTTACGCTCTTACGACTACTTAAAGTAGTGGGTACGTTAAGTGATGTTTGTCAATCAAGCTTAAGAGTGTTTTTCTAATAGCTTCTGAGGTCAAGTTGGGAAGAAATTGTCCATCGCCTCTTGTACGTTACTTGCTGGAGGAGATTTACCTGCCCACTTTTTCTACAGTCAGTTGTGTACTACTCCGCTATGTCACTAACCCATGTTACAGTAGGAATAACTGTGGCAATTGATAGAAACATATGATGAATCGTACCTCATGTATTGCCAACTGCAGTGCAGAAACGGTGCGTTTTTTAATGTAGAATTTTTTTGTTCTCCTAGAATTTAGGATTATTTCCCCAAAATACTGACATGCAATTATATATATATACACACACTTTTTGTGGTCATATATATGGCAGTAAAAATAATACCGTAATTTGTTACTTTTAATATTCTTTAAAGTAAAATATTATTATTATTTATATGACACTTGAAGTGTCTTAAATGTTTTATCAAAAACTTTAATGAAATTTGTTTCCAAATTTTAATTTTAGTTTCTGAAGAAATTTACTTTGTGAAAATATATTGACAATAGAAATACATTCTTACGAATTGTTTCCGATAGTTTGGAGTACTAGGGCTGAACTTCTGCATGACTCAAAAGAGGTATTAAATTAAAAACCACGCGAAGCCATTCGCGAGCAATAGCTAGTTACTTATATCCTTCCTATCTTGTGATCCATACCTCCTTATCTAGGAGGCTTTATAGCCTAAGCCATTATGAACATGGGTTTGCTGACAAAATATGATCACATAGGGTCTATTTACCTATCACAGAGCATTGTAAGTTATATTTTGTTTACATCCTTTAACGTTATTCCACAGACAAATCAGCACTTCATACACTTCTGTAGCCATGTTTCCCTTCGCACAACCGTTTTAAAGGAAGGGGAGGACATAACAAGCTGGGTTGAAATTACTTGTTTTTTTTTTTTTTGTATTGTTAGGTTTTTTGAAAAAACATATTTAAAATGTACCATCATCTATCTCTACAATAAAACGTAACCATACTATAAAAACATCCGATCAACCATAATTATTAAATTAGTAATATATTAATTGTTAATTATGAATACATCCCTTTTCAAATAAGGTGAGAGGGTTTTACGACACCTTAACAACGATGAGGATAAAGTAAGAACACAACAACTATGTCTTTGAATGTTTCTTGCAATGGGACAGAATAACCTACTGTACTATTGTAGACATACGCCATTGCAACATTATGTCGTCCCAGAAATCTTAGTATGAGGCAAACAGAAAATAATTGAAACACGAAAAAGTGTGAAAACAAGCCTGGTTTGGCTGTAGTCAACACATCCATAAACCAAAACAACGGAACATGAAAGGTCCCGCAAGTAATAGTGAAACAAATAAAGAAAAAATTAAATATACATCTAAAAATATAAGTCGAAAGACAAGACAAAACAATCCGTAAAACTCAGGACACCACAATTAGCACAGACGATACTGAGACGAAAACAATGTTGGACACAAGATAGGATAACACAGATCAACCAGGATAACAATGACGACGTCACATACAATAGACTAGACGACACAACGGTACATATTTTATATTGTACACGTCGTAGACATTCAATTATACTTTCATTGTATTTTCAAACGTGTTGAAAAACTTCCTTTAAGGGCGCGGCTACCGCAATTTTCATCATCATTATTTTATTTTGTATTTGTACCAGATATTTTTTTCTTGTTTTAGACACATGTGACTAAATTTAGCTCTTATGAAATTTTTTTATCTCTCATAGTTTTCGCGTAATGGCTTGTTAAAGTCATATTTTTGCATGTTTCCGTTTTAAGGACTATACTAAAACCAACTGATATACCAAACTCAAAAAAATCACAGTGGATAAAGACATTGCAGGCTATAGGCCGTTCGGAATAAAGTGAGCACTAAAGATTTAACCTTTGAAAATAAATCACTAGCCGTTACTGCATACAAGTCAACATTAACAACAGTTACATTATTGTTTGTATGGTTGGTAGCGAATAACTGCATGTAGTTCCGTGTATTTTCTTATTTGAATACAGCAATAGTGAAACAACAGCAATTGCAAACGACCTCTCTGTATTTAATATACTTTAAAATATTTATTTAAGTTCTTACTGACATACCTACTGACTGTATAGTTTTAATTAATTAGCGGCAGCACAATGCGACGCAACCGAGTCGATTATCGTTGGCTCACGCCGCTAACTCTTTGCGCCACAGATGTAGTATAAAATTTCACCGACAGATGGCACAAGAGTTAGGTTTTCGCCGCTTGGAAGCGAATTGCGTCATTCAGTTTGTTTGTCCGTTATGTAATGAACATCGGTTTCTGAAAAACACATATAAAAGTATTAGAAGTGACTGTTCATGAATATCATTGATAAATTATGTGAAGTCATTAGTAATGTAAGTTGTTTTGTTTTATGATCGCCAGCCTGAGTATCTGGAAATAGAAACAGTATTTTTCCCCATTAAGAAAATACGTTATCTATTGTTTCTCTTTACGTGCGTCGTCGTCGTTCATTGCAGTATGCTGAACGGAACTTGAATTCTTGAGTTGCGTGTGTCGTGTGTATTTTTAGTGGCGGTTTTAATTTAAAAGTTCGAATATACTGTACATGCATTTACGAGAATCGTCACGGTAATAGCTCAGTTAGAGTAGACACAGAGAAACCAGTGTTATAAGACGTTAACTCGCAGGTATTTATAACTAAGATTACTACTGAGTATAGCATGTATTCAGCACTCGTGCATTTAATGAGTACATATTGTAGCTCAAATTTATCGGAGCACTGTAACGTAAATGTAAACATTGTACAAGACTATGTAAATAAAAGCACGTGGCAATGTTGATGTTTACATGCAGCGGAAAGATATAAACTGGCAGAAAATAGAAATTAATCAGGGCTTTTTTGAGTGCTCACTTTATTCCGAATCACCTATAGCATTAATTATCACAGTTTCTAAGCCAAAGACGTTAAATAAGAACTATCGTTATTACGCTGCTATTTAGTTAAATGACCAAACTGAACGCTTACATATAGCAGGCGAAAAGAGGGAATTGTGTACTTAAAAAAAAAGTCAACCAAAAACGTTGGCATGGGGCATCGCATGTATTTAACTACAATATGGCGCCGTTCAATTTGGTCTCACATAGAGATAGGCAGTCAACGTTGATCTTGCATTCCTTGTTATAAACGGGGGAAAATAT
>PNEQ01044957.1:0-13102 GCA_003012365.1 Medauroidea extradentata
AGTTTGGTTAATTTTCTCCATATAATACGAAATTTACATTCTACGATTTTACTGTCAAATTCCCATATTGATGTGCTTCAAGATTTCTTCACTAAATGCCTGGGAAAGACATTTAATGTGTAAAACAACTCGTAGACGAAATCGTAACATATTATACAAAATCACATAACGTAATCTTGGAGTTATTTAAACAATGATCGCAAAAATATAAATATAGGTTTGATGCAAGTTTACCATTAGGTTAACCTCGTCACTATTTACAAAAGAACTACCGAGTACGCTGCAACATTTCTGGCTTTGTTCGTGAATACTGTGATTTTAATTAATTCGGAAAACAAATTAATTTGCACAGTTCTTCTATTACTGGATTATTACAGCAGTGACAAAAATTATATCACTGTTTAGCACGGGACGAGAGAGTTTGTTTTGAACAAGCATCGTCATGTGACGTCACACGTGACGTTTTTTCATTGCTGCCAGTTCTGCGCTTACTCGCCGAGCATGGGCAGAAATGGCAGTCATTTCTGGCAGAACTGGCATCTGCTAGTCCCACCCGAACAACATACCAAAAAAACACTTCCGGTAAAACGAACGCCTTCTGGCAGAAAACTAGCAGAACTGGCACAAAACTGGCAGACTGGCAGACCACGCGAACAAACCTAAGATGTTCCGTTAGCGCATATCGCTAGACTTCGAGTGCCAAGTATACGATGATAAATGTGAGTATATCAATGACCACGAAAGTGACGCCACACGTGAAAATGTAAATATTTACGTTGAAAATATACATGCATGTCAGTTCTTCTCGTATATTTATTTTAACCTTTAAATATCAGTGAAAACGGAAAAAAATTCGTAAAATTATGTTATGTTTGTAAGTAGAAATAGCCTTGTTACCCGCTCAGATTATTTTGAGAAATTGTTAAAAATTCACTATTCGAAATTGCTCCAATACTTTGAAATTTGGGAATCTGGAATTCGTTTTTCGAAAACGAATAGTACAGATTTACTATTTGAAAAATATTCAAAATTTCGAATATTCGCACACCACTAATAAATTATCATTAAATTCAGTATCTCACAGTATGGGGACAAAAATTTTGTATCAATAGCAATTATTTATATTACAAAATACACAAACAAGAAAAACCAGATATACAATGCAATATACAACTTGGTGAAGAGCAACTAACTGTGTATCAAATAAGGCACAAACAATGCTGGAGTACATACTAACATCAGTTCAGTTTCTGTATACACACAAAGTAACACCTCTAATATATTCTGTGTCAATAAATTACTGATACTGTATCGTCTTCCACAGCTTTTGCAGAAGTTTTGTAATTACAACAGTCCCAACATGCAGTCAAGCCTTGCAACTATGACACCTGGCTACTATGATAAAAACCCAACTACGACAGTATTAATGATCCCCATGAAAAAATAAAAATTTAAAAAATAAAATCAAAAGAAAAAGATGCTATGCACTGCAACCAGGAAAGGTATAGATTTCATGTTTTGACTGTGTCATAGACCTGATAATCTAATTATTACATAATATGTCATTATATTATAATATTATATTATGTTAACATATTATGTTTTTGGAAGAATAAGTCACAGTTTTTGTAGTATACAAGATGTTTACCATTGTCTATATGTATTATCAGCACTGTACTATACTGGAGAATTTGTTATATTACTGATGATTGCTGTTTTATAAATTCTGTTTTAAAATACATATAAATGTTGAGATGAGAAAATTCACTTTTGCGTTGTTCATTTGTGGTGATCGGATTCATTTTGGAATCAAAGAAGCTAGGTATGTTTTCTTTTGCACATTTTTGCGCAGACAGAAAAATACCTACTCAACTGTGGGCAAGTAACTACGACTGTGTTGAAATACATACAGTCGTAGACATAGTAAATTGGTTCCCAACATGCTCAAACTTGTGCAAATGAGAAGTAAAGTTTACGTAAATATACCTAAAAGGGTTTTATAGTTACGAATTGAAGATGCTGTCACCGTACCGGGCCCCTGGCCAGGTACAGTTGTAAGCCCCGATCTCGACAACGTTCACCTCCGAGTGTTCCCCGACCATTCTTTACCGCCCGTGTGTAGTAGTGACCCCGCACCCCGACTTCCCCGACTTTACCTCGAAGACACTGGACCTACAAAGTAGTGGCTGTGTTTGTTTTGCTTTTGTGTGCGGTTGCCACCTGTGTTAGTGTAACTGAAAATGTAAAGAGTAAACTTAAGGGTTTGTTTGTTTTATTTAGGGTTATGTTTCCGTGTTGACGCCTCGGGTTAACAAGGTTAAGATTACGAAAACTTTTCCGAGAACAGAGAAAAAATTACGGAAACAGTTGCGGGGATTAAGTTTTGTTAATTAGGGGCAGTGGTTAATGCTATGTCTATAATATGATGAGGTGTTAATTGGTTATGAGTGTTAACGGTACCTTGATTGCTTGGTGTCCGCTGGTCCCGGTTGCCGCCTTTTTGTCTAGGCAGTTGAGCTTGAACAAAGGGAGAGGTAGGACGCGAGGAGAAAGAGAAAAAGTTGCGTTATTAATTAGCTGGTGTAGAGTAGTTTGTGTGTCCGATTTTGTTTGTGTTTCGCTTCGCCCTGTTACACCGGTTCGCCGGAGTAACTTTAAAGGTTTACATGTACTGTATCTCACCACTTGTTTTGCCTGCCAAGCCTCAGCTTCACTCGGCGGTATAACTCTAGAGTGCGTGAACACAGGGTTACGGGAATAGTGTGTACGCGATCAGTGTGTGCAATAAAGTAGATTTACGACCCAGTTCCCCTGTACATGGTGTAGGAACTGACCATAGTACAGTCCTAGGGTGTGGGCAGTGGGCAGCCGCCCAGAAGTGCTACCCAGCAGTCTTATTAGAGCCCTTACCAATTCCGTACACGGATTTGTAGTTTGCCGTGGAAGTGAAGTGTTGCCAGCCGAGCCGAGTACAGCCCTGAGTAAGAGTCCCGACCTGGTCGGGTAATAGCCAGGTGGCGCCCTGAGGAACAATCCACCTACAAAACTGTACTCGCCCATCACATACCTGCAGAATATTGTCACCAGTCACTTCCACTTCCTCTGGACAGCGACAATGCAAATACAGTACCATATAGGACTTACCCTATGTATTTTATAGTGTATTTTTAATTTTTATTAAAATTTAGAATATTATAGTACAAGTTATTTCAAAGAGTACTCTGCATTATTTTGAATAAGGACTTAACATATTCGTACAATGCAGGCAAATAGTGCTATCATCTATTCTCTATGTATTACACTGATGCCAATATCTTGCTGATGAACTTAGTTTGAATACACTGCCATACATTGCAGGATGACTATTTATTTAGATTTTTTTTGCATGAAAGAGACATTTGAAAACAAATGCCCAATGTACTGTTGCGAGCCGCGACTGTCTGGCTGGGCGATGTAGTACGATACTGTGGTGGCGGAGTTAGGACACCCCCCCTTCCCGCTCCTCGGCGCCATGGCTGTCGGGCAGGGCGGCGAAATACAATACAGTGGCGGCAGCGCTAAAAGACCTCCTCGGGTGATTGTATTACTCCATGATAACCACCTGCACCCAGTATCGGGTAACCGAGGGAAAATATCGTGATCTGGAATAATCCTGTTCCCTCTTTTTCTCTCGGGGTGGTGCTTGACTTTGAAGCGACATCTTTCCAGGAGGTTGGAGAACAGAGACCCGCCGAGATAATTAGAGAAAAAGGAGGGTGGAGTATATAAGGGGGAGCTGCAGCAGGAGCGAGAGAGTTTTTGCTGGCAGGTGCCTAGTGTGATCTGAAGTGATAGTGACAAGTATTGGATTGCGGCGACTGTTCAAGGGCGTCCAGCGAGTGGGACCGCAGCAAGTAGTAGGAAGAAGGTGATTCTAGGCCAGAAAGATTCGTCGGTATTATTTCTTTGGGTCCAACATTGTGAGTGACTAGTAACCTTTCTATATACATAGAGCTTGTGTAGATGTATTTTTTTATCCTTTATGTAAATAGTAGTTATTTCTTCTGTTTGACATTTATTTTGATAAATCTTTATAGACATAGATTTTTTGTATATACAGTTGTAAATAAACTAGGTTAGCTTTATTTTCTTTATTTTATCAAAGACCTCCATCCCCAAACGTACCTAGCCCGCAACTTGTAACAGTACTATACAAAAGCTTGCCACTAGTAGTGCTTTTTATAAAGAGAACAAAACTAGCTCGTCTATTATTCTGGCATTGTTTGTGCCAGCGAACAATGACATTCCTTTCCATGGCTCATTATTTGTACTGTAATCACTGATAACCAACCACTGTCATCCTGTTTGAATGCTAAGCAGTATTGACAGTGCACTGTTCTGCAAATAGACATTGACGTCTAGTGCAACTATCAAAGAGCAGTACCTGCACTGTACTGAACGCATCGACACGGTACTGAATGCATTAGTCCATTGCGGAACAAACTATTTTTAATTTAACTGCACCAACATATTCAAGTATAATTTTTTAATTAACTGTTATTTATATGTTTTGATATACTGTATGTGTTATGGACGAAAACATAACATTGTTTGACACAGACCGCTGAAAAGCTAGACTACAAAATAGTGACCGTTGTGATGTCACCTAAGGAGACTACAGACCTCTTGCTGCTAGCTGCCCATAGACGAATTACAGAAAGTTCCAGTTATTTCAACATTAGCACGAAACGAAGGCCTTTCACATAATATATAATACCTACAGTAATTACTGTACTAATGTGTTCTTAAAAACATGTTGTGTTGCGATGTTACACAATTATTACTAGTCAACTAACAAGAGCGACCACAAGCACCGTACACTTACCGAGACGCCATTCTGAGACTGCCTTATTTTCCAACGTTGTTATTGGAGCTACTTGCGAGTTGAACAGTATCCGTCTTAGTGTCACAAGGTCTACACACGTGTCCTTCCGCATAAGGGTCAACACACAGCCACACCAATCCACAACAAGTACTTAATATATCGCCTGCAAGACTGGTTGAAGTCTACAAGAATATAACAAGAACTAACTAAATATTATGTGCAAAAATAAAGGTTCTACAAAGAGGAAACATAACTGTCCCAAATGGGCGCGCAATTCAGCGACTCTGACGATACCATCACCTCCAGGATGTCCTCTGATAACCCTTGCCAATCACCACCATAGGGGTGGTACACGCTCTTCACCAACAAGAACCTAGTCACCTACCGTGAGTCAGGGTTGTTGGACTTGCCATTTCTCATGTGGTTGCAGCTGTTGCAAACACTCTTTGTACCAGCGATTCCAAAATTGTTTAGCGATGGTGCACACTATCTTGCATCTCCTGACCAGAAACATACTGTCATCTTCAGGTAATGAGACAAGAGGTATGCCAATATAGAAATGATTGGTGTCAGACAGCAGTGTCACATGGATCCAAGGACAATGGTGTCAAAGGCCTTGAATTTAAGACTGCCTCAACTTTTGTGCAAAGTGTCATGAGTTCTTCAAGAGTTAAAAGTTGGTCACCGATGACTTGCTTCAGGTGGTACTTTGCAGATTTTACAGCAGCCTCCCACAAGTCTCTGTGGTGAGGACTTGCAGGAGGACTGACATGAAAAGAAACTGAATGGGACAAAGCAAAGATTTCCAGAAGTCGAGATTTAAGAAGCTGGTTGAAGGAATGGTAATGCTGCCTGGAAGCATCAACAAAGTTGGTGCCACAGTTAAGAGTAAATGCTGGTGCACAAACATCTTCTTGATACAAACATTGTGAGAGCAGAAATGAAACTGTCCACAGTTAGATAAGTCACAACTTCAATATGAACAGCCTCGGTGGTGAAGCATATGAACACTGAAAGGTATGCCTTCTGCGTGATACAACGGCGCAACTTATCGAGGCGCATAATGATAGGTCCAGTATGGTCATCTCTAGTTTGATGGAACATCTCATAGGGAGAGACCCAATCAACAGGCAATTCACCCATGAGAGAGAGACATTGGTAGGGTGACACCTAAAACATCTCACACACTTGAAGACTCGTTAAAGTAGTATTACTGAGCGTGCAGAGAGAATTCAAAATTGTTGGCACAGTAGTAATTGTAACAGTTGGGGAGGAGTGTGCAAGTACTTCACATGATAGTGGTCAACAACGGCTTCTACAACAGGGTGCCCTTTATGCAACAAGATAGGATGTTAGGCAGCACACTGAATTGTTGAATTATATATACACCCCCCTACACTGAGTACACCTTGTTGATAGATAAATGGAGTCAAGGATTGTAAACGTGTGGAGCAACGGCTCTCTTTCTCCAACAACGTTAAACTGTCATAAAAGCTTACACGCTGGATACATAAGGAATTTCTTCTGTGTTCACCAGTGTGAAGGTAGATGACTTAGGTTCTGGGACTTCCCCTCCATCCCGGTTCACCAATGAGACCGGCCACTGTTCCGGTGAATTTAACAACCATCTAGTACCATTAAACTACAGATCATGAGACAGGAACTCGTGCGGAAATATACGAGAGGCACAGTCAGCAGGGTTGTCCTGTGAAGAAACATGTTTCTGATACTGAGGGAAACCCATTCCTGAATCTGAACAACCCTATTTGCCACATATGTTTTTAGCAGATACGGTAGAGTCTTAACCAGACCAAAGCAACATTAGAGTCAGTCCAGGCATACGTGGAAATAACACCCAACTGTTTGGCTAGAAATGCATGGCAATAATGAATCAGCTTGTGTAACAGATGGGCACCACACAACTCGAGGCGAGGAAGAGACACTTGCTTCAGGCGAGCAACTCAAGATTTACATAGTTTGACATGAACTGTAATATTTCCTTGAGCATTAACTCCTCAAATACACAACAGCAGCATATGCTCGCTTGGAAGTATCTGAAAACCAGTGCAATTCGACACTCATTACACTGAGGCAAATTAAGCGGGGAAGAGTGAAACGTTTCTAGACGAGATAAACCTTCGATAAACTGGGTCCACCTCTCCTTGAGTGGTGAAGGCACAGGATCATCCCACTCATACCTTGGTCTACACAATGACACTGGAGACAACCAACCCATGGGGTCATATATGTTGGCAACTTGCGACTAGATGAAAAGTTTGGTTAGTGTTCCATTACTAGAGATATTCATGTGATATGAAAAGACATTCTTTCTGGATTCCACTGAAGCCCCAGAAGATTCATAACTGGCCCTGCTGAGAAGCCTAGTATCTTTTGTTTCACACTATGAGGTTCCAAGATATCTTCCAGGAGTTGCAGATGGTTGCTCGGCCACTTCCCAAGTTCAAAACCTCCTTGGTTTAAAAGCTCAATCAATTTCTTCTTCAATATGCGAGCTTCCTCCATCGATGGTGCACCACCACTCACAATATCATCCACAAATTAATTCGTATTAAAGAGAGCATTGTTTGCTAATGGATAATGTTGGCCCTAATCAGAAGCTAACTGGTGTAATGTACGGATAGTCAGAAGAAGATCAGAGTACTTAAATCACAGTGTTAAGCTGGAATATTTCCAGTGGAAGAGAGGGATTGTCACACCAAAAGGTAAGTTGGTGAGGTCTATCATCTTTGTGAATTAATATCTGTCGTTACATCTGTCTTATATCACAGATCACAAATGTCATTTTGCAGTGTGGGTCCTAGAAAGAGGGTGTCATTGAGGGACACCCCATTTGAGGTCTTAGTAGTACCATAAAAAACAATCCTCAATGTTGTCGTGTATAACATTTTGAGCACACCATGATGGGGAATATTAACACTTGGGAGGTTGTACACCACCTGAAAGTTTGGGTGGGGGACATAATGTGGCCTGAAGCTGCTTAATTATTCATGAATTTGTAATACATCGATTTTATCTTCGGCTGAGAAGTAAACTTCTTTTCTAGGGCATAAAACTGACATTCAGCATATGTGTGAGACTCTCCAATAGGTTGTGCTTGAGGAGTGAACGTACGACGTACTTGGTACTTATCAGTGGCATCTCTTGAATGTGTAGCCATAACATAAGATTCACAGAAGTTAGCATCAGGCTTAAGTGCAGTTATAAGTGGTGGTTCTTCAGCCTCCCAGAACTTTCTGAGAGTAAAATCTAGTGAGTCCTCCATTCCCACAAACATGAAAACTAACCCTTGGTCAGAATTCTTTTTGCCCTTCATGTTTGGTTTCAACATTGCAGGTTAGGTAAATGTACCATGTTGCTCTTTCTTCTTCCTAAGAGCATAAATGGTTCGTTTGGAACAGCTGGTTACTTTGAAAGCTTCCTTACTTGCTTTAATAGTACGTAAGTGAAAAATAATTAGATATGTTCAACACAATATTTCGTTCTTTCCCTTGTAGCCTATCTATAGTGTGTCATTTTGGGTACTTTACCTTTCATACAAATAAATGTTAACAAAAAACACACACTAACAAATTTTTGCTCTGAAATTAGTCACTGGATATAACAAATTCTGTGGCCTCGAGACATGGGTGCACTCCTGGACTAGTTTAAGATACAGGAAGAAAAAAATCTGCTGACTAAAGGAAGACTGTATGTTATTTACTATCCTATTCTGACAAAGCTTCACAGTCAGTAAAGACAACGAAATTTCAAGCACTCGTAAGATGTCTTGGTTTACACGGCAAGCGCATTGACCAAATACGCAACACATTTCACACTACAAACAAGAGAATGGTTAAAGCTATTGAAATGGTGTTGCTTTCAAAAATAAATTGAGATCATTATTAACAGCTTTCTCGCTTTCATCTCCCACCTAGCTTAAAAAATATAAATGTTTCTCACAGACCAATTTTTTAATGTTCAATTCTGTAATGAAACACACACAATTTTATGAAACAATTTTCTATACATTTAACAAAGAAAATTTTTAGTCCTCTGATTTTTTTGTTGACATACAGGTATATGAAGTTATGTTCTGATATATTTAATGATGGATGAAAACAGTGTAAGTACAAAGTTTCAATTTTTTAATTTTTAAAACCCCTTACAATAGTGCAAATTATGAAAAAATATATCATCCAATAAGTGTTTCAATGCTGTACAATATGAGAAAATTAGGTTACAACATGAGATTTTTTGATTTTTGGCAACAGCGTGCACCGAAACATGGACAGTACTTATGGCAGTTACAGCGAGTTTAAAAGAATGCCCATATAACTCCATACTGCAACCTAAGCGTAAGATGCTCTACAGGCATAATGAATACACACTGTGTTGTAATTTAAATAAACAGAACTTTTGACTCTTCATTCTAGTAAGCTATACAGTTTATTATCTACACCTACCGAGACCATTTTTTCCCCCTTCATGAATTGCAATTTTATACAAATCACACACAAACAGTTCTGTAAACATTGCAAAAAGCACATGTGGCAGTTTTAAATAAATGTGGCTTTGACAAAACACCATTTTCATCACTTGAATATATTTTGATATATAGCCGCACAATTCATTACAGTGACAAGTATCCTACTATTTATGAGCTCAAAATTGTACAACACAAATGTCCTGTACCTGTGAAATTAAAATACAGACATGGTAAACAACATGAATGGCTTTGCTTTCAGTACATAAATGTGAAATTCATCCAAATGAGTATTAATTCAATGATGTCACATCAATCACAGTGCATTTTCAAACAGTTTCAAAATCTCTAGATGACGTTCTTTATACCATAAAGTTTTTAGTCTTAGCGCAAGTACATCTGTCATTCAGCAATAATTACCTTACAAATATTAGCAATATTTCCAGTGATATACATGATCATCATTGTTCAAGGGACTTTGAGTAAGTACCCTGTTTGCGTTTCTAAACTAAACACTAATAATGTGTAGATGTCCTCAACCTCACAAAGCTGAGATACTAAATATGTCAATAACTATCACAGTGTTATATAGTGCAGTTGTAAAACACCGGACTCTCAATTACGTTTAACTCTCACCCGGCCATCCTCATTTATGTTTCCCACGATTTCCTACATCAATCTAGGAGAATGCAGCTTTGTACAAAAAATACAGCCTAAGTAGAGGCTGTACAGATTTTGAAACATATATTTGAAACTTGACATGACAACTGACAAATAACTGCAGCATAATAGTTTGAACATTGTAATTTTCTCAAAACTATCCGACCTGTACAAAACATTATTTAATCACAAAATTTTCTATTTACCTATAGCAGTAATGAAATCTTGAGCTTCTTTCAATTACAAAATTTTAAATTAATTATCAATACATTGCAGGACTGCAGTGCTGTTTCATGAATATTTTAATTTTATTGTTTAATAGGTGGCATATCCTAATAACAACTAATTTATAGCACCTTCGTAATGTTTTGCCGTCTTTATGACAGACATAATACATACAGCTGCCAGAAAAATATAAACTCCACACAATTCTTTTTAAAGCAGACTGTAGAACTAGTCAATAGCGAGGTCATTAGAGACGGTTTAACCCATCATCATATTATGACAGGAACTCATAGAGGAATCAGCCATGACCTATGTTAAGGACCCATTCCAGCTTTCGTATGGAGCAATTTCGGGAGATCATAAAAAACTAATGAGAATGGTGCTCTTTGTTTATGTATATGTACATAACCGTACATAAGTTTCATAGCAGAATATGTACATAGCCGTACATAAGTTTCATAGCAGAATATGTACATAGCCGTACATAAGTTTTGTAGCAATTTTTGCTGCTGCAGATAAGTATTAATTCAATCAAACCACACAAATGTTCAGGTGCCCTGTCGTACGTGCGTGTGCACGCTACGGTGTCTGTACTTATGTTCTGTATAGATGTATTACGTATAATTACATTGTATCACAGGGTGGCCAGTGACCGGGAAAACCGGGAAAAGAAAGGGAATTTCAGTCAACCTGTAAAAGTCATGGAAAAGTCAGGGAATATTTTTAGCAGTCAGGGAAATTTTTCTGTTGGTAATTCAGTCTGTGGTTATTTACTTTTATGAAAAATATTGTCTTTTTATGTATTCAAAATCATTTCTAAACCTAAATCTTTATTTCAGTTTATAAAATTGTAGGGTTACAATATATAAATGTATCGTGATACTAACTAGCAACACGTCAGACTACGTTGTTGAGTAGTCGATCCTTTCGTATAATCGATTTTAATGCGAGACTGCGAGAGACAGAGCCGAGATCAGAATCGATTGTACACAAGACAGCAATATTTCGATAGACGATATGTTTCCTTTGTTCCGCCCGGGTTACCGTTTTGCTGTTGCTATTCGCCTTTGTACTTTAGCTGCTATCTTATAATACACGTGGTGTGTACTACGAAACATTAAGTAGTTGGTGTGCACCAGTGTTATGAAGTTTTTTTCATCGATGTATTGAACTTCAAAAAATACGTGTGATTTCTACATCAGCATTCACCCTTGGCTTTTTGGTTATGTTCTTACTGTGTGTATGCCGATTGAAATTTAATTTGTCGCCGCAGTGTTTCATAATGACGTAAGTATACTTCACATTATATTATTTAACATTTATAAGGTTTATATGGTTTTCAGGCGGTGTGTAAAATAGCTGTTCGTTAATTTTGTGTTTTTGTGCCGTTAAATTCTGACGGCCCGTCTATGTGTTCGTTGTATTCAAAATGCAAAATATATTGACCCGATACTTCACTTTTTGTATTAAAAAAATTCGGCAATTAGACGTTTTTCATAAAATCCAATATTTCGGATAGGCCTACATCTATAGTCAAGACTCAACTCTTTAATAATTTAACACATTATACCTTAACTAAATTTCATTATGTTTCTTTTGTAAGTAGGCCTACATGTTCTACGTATGTATTTTTGAAGTAAAGTACTTGACACTTGGTGTAATTACTTTTCCGACAATAGTGATATTAAAAATAGGCATATATATTTTATGTCTGTGTGTTTTGTGTTCCCAATTGTCATGTTGATTAATAGTGTTCAGCTTCACAAAAAAAGATAAATATTAAGTATCACTACTCATCTTTACTGGCCAAACTATTGATTTTAGACATATAGTTTATTGTGAAAAATGTTTCTACAGACATAAGTAGTCCTACATAATTTTTTTGTTAGGTTAAGTTGGTATAAGTTTTGTTAGATTATGTTAGTTTAAGTTTTGTTAGGTTATGTTAGTTCAAGTTAAATTAGGTTACAAACATAAAATTTGGTTTCCTAACCTGAATTAGGCAACCTACCAAAATTTTTCGTAAGGAAAGACATAGAAGTAGTCCTACATAAAAAATTTGTTACCTGACCTAACAACCTAACTTAACCTAACCTAACAAAATGTATTTTTACATAGCACTACTTATAACGTCCCTAAAAACAGTTTCCATAAATAAACTATTTGTCTAAAATCAATAGTTTGATTGGTACACGATGAGTAGCGATTCTTAATATTAACCAAAAAAAATTTTTTTGTCACGATTATACAACATGGTGAGTTTTATTGATATTTCGTTGGTCAGGGAAATAAGAGCAGCTGACCTGGAAAAGTCAGGGAATTTTTTTTACAGGTTTTGCTAGCCATCCTGTATCACTACATGTCCAAGTTACACTGGGGATGACACCTCTACATAGCGAGGAGGCAAATTAAGATGATCGCGGAAACACTGCTAATATCACTCGTAATTGACACTTGTTATCATTTGCTGACGCCTGTAACCTGGGCAAAACACATTCAGCATTCTCACGCCAACTAGCAGTCACGAACCAAACTACCTAGGTTGTTACTACAAGGTAAGGTGTAAAATGAGTAACTTAAATGAAAAAAAAAATTAGCCATTAAAACACCATATCATAAAATCAATCAATGTTCTCATTTAACTATGATACTTAGTAATGTTTTGCTACTATTTATTACAGTCAAACCTCGCTCATACGGCACCCGGTTCATACGTACACCTCGGTCGTACGTACAGATTTTCAGAAACTGTGAAAAACGGGGGGGGAAAAAATTAAAAAAAAAATTTTAAAACATGAAAAAGTCCAAAATATACGTGAAAGTTAATTAAAATACAGTCGCAAACTGCAGCATTTATAAACAATACGGGC
>PNEQ01044958.1:0-13102 GCA_003012365.1 Medauroidea extradentata
GGGGGAGTTGATGAGCTACGTTCTTCCTCATCCTCTCATTCACGCCGCTTCTCCCTGGGCACTGAAATACACCAGACTCGTGGCACATGAGCACGTGTCTTATCGTAACTGTATCTAGCTCACAGTGCGGGAGGAAAGCACAAAATCACGCGATCGTCATATAACACAGCCACAGGCTGTCGCACGCTGTGCCATTCCTACCTTCCATTCTTTTCCTCTCTCTTTGCACGCACCACACACACACATTAGAACTCGAGTGCCGTGCACAAGCAGACAGCAAGGAAGCCTCAAGGTCAGCACGACACGGCCCTGCGTGGTAAAGGGAACAAAGCCAGGGCTGTACAACGCCACACGACGCAGCTTTATTCTTAGATTTCGCACACTTTACTGACTTCTCTATCAAAATGACTTCGAATTACTAGGACTTGATTCCTGTTTGGGCCAGAAAAAGCTTCGAATTACAAATTAACCGAATTTCGAACTAACCAAACTCCACAGCATGTAAAATCCTATCCTCACGTTCGGGACCGAGCAATGTCTTCGATTTATATAGCATTTTCGAATTAACAGAGTTTGCATTAACGAGGTTTTACTAATACAGTAGAACACTGATAATGCCACGAGACCCAAACAATTTTACTCTAAATCGATGATTCGTTAAATCCAACTTCACATTTTCTTCACCCCCCCCCCCCCTATCAAAGGCATGTTTCATCGGAATTTAAGGTAATTTTAAAAAAGTCTGTTGGCTCAAAACAATACCAAAACGCATTTACCGTCGACAGAGTAAGCCATATCTGTGAAAAGAAAAAATTTGCAAAAAAACTTCCAGTGGAATGCTTGGCGGGTGAGCGTGCGCATGGTGAGTTAGGCCGCCCTTGCGCACCTTCAACACGTGAGAAGTGATGACTAATACAGCCAAAGAATTAATTTTTCAGTCTTTTTCCCACCTGCTCCAGCAACAAATTCAGAAAATTTCCATGGGGAAAAAAATTTGTAATGAAAACTGAATTAAAAGTTTGCAAGACAATGGTAAAATAATAATTAAATGTGTGGTGGCAGCCATTGTAACTTGTAGGCAGCCACGCTCGTGAAACAAATTCGTTGATCTGCTCACTAAAAATAATTTGCATTCAAGCGTTCTTTAAGCATTGGAAAAACAAATTATTTACGTTTACAGTAATACATTTTTTGTAAAAAGTCAACATAAATAATTTTACGTTTTTTTTTATATATTCGCTGGTTTTAATACAGGATGCAAAAGTAAATAATCATACTAGACACCACTGTATTCTATCAGTAATAGAATTAATCAATGGAGCACACTGCACTGCAGTACATTCTAACGGAGATGCGAAGCACTATCTGTGAATTAGTTCCTGTGCTGTGCACCACCGCGCTGTAGAGACTGGGTACCTAGATGCTCGTTCACTTGCCAGCTGCTAGGATGAGGATCTTGGTGAGCACTTGTTATGCAATGAAGCATTGCTTGCTCGGCCGTGCCCACACGTGGTTATCTCAAAATCACTCCCACGGCCAAAGTCTTCAACGAATTTGAACAATTTTTTTTTTGGACTGACGGTTTAAGATTATCTACAGAGAAATAAATATATACTGCGGCCAGAGCTTATATATTCAATAGACTTATATTACAATTAATATTTGATTTTACCAAAGTTAAATCATTTTTTTTTGTTATTTTTCTAAGCACGGATCCTGCTCGCGCTCGTGTAGTCTTAATGTCCGTAGCAGTGCGTGGAAAAATAAACCCAAAAAGGTTTACAAGATTCTTGTCAAAAGAAACTAAAATTAGTGTCACACACAACATTTTTTTGGAGGCTGCGAGGCAACACAAAAATCAAGAGAAAAAAAATCAAGTGAAGTTTGAAGACAAGCCTTTGTGCCGTACTGTGTTCGGTCCTTGTGCCCTTTTAACGAGGGCACGCCATGACAAGAGTCGAGTTAATGTAAAAACAGTGCCCCCAACGAGTCTAAACTTAGTCACTTATGTCATTCTTACCCTTTGCACAGTCGTTCGTCTGGCTGATGTGTAGTGCTGATAACACATCCCATCCTCTTTCTTTGTCTTGCTTTCACTTAGCTTGCAGTCACACACATCAACACACACACACACACACCAACACACACACGAAATATCTCGTCCTGGTGCAATGTGTACTCTAACGCAGACAAAGATTAACGTACACCTGCGTCAAGGAGAAATTTCATTAAGCTGATGATCTGACCACAGCGTCGGCACCAGAAATCCTACAGCCTGGAGGAGGTTGCAACACAAGAAGTTTCTCACTTCACCAGGATAATTTAATGAACTACTAACCAGTACCAAAATTCGATAACTAATGTACAAGACATGTGATTATTTGTCATATTCAGAGGTTGAGTGTGGGTAGAGGTGGGAATACGAAAAATCCTGTGGTGCACATGGCAATAGAGATTATCTTTACAGGCATTATATATGCGTGCAAGCGAGCAAATATTGACTAGGGGAAGGGGAGGGTTTTCGGTTGGATGTCTGCAAGATATTTTTCCGCCAAGGGGATCAGGATATAGATTGAACTATCCCGGGAAACGCGTTGCAAGTTGTTTCCCACACTGATGTTTGGAAGGTATGTGGGAGAGGGGGGTGATCTGCCGGCCATGAGACAAGCAGGTAATTTTAGCTGTCACAGCCTTGTTATCTACGAAGAGTAAGCTTTCACTTTATTATAAAGAAATTAGGGTAGACAAACTGTGTAACGTACATTGTAGTGCTTGCCACCAGAACGTTGCTCTTCGACATTCGCAGCCACATTTTTCAACAGCTTTAACTTTTTTTATAATGTTTTCAATTTTTTTATGGTTCCCGAGAGTATATTCGTAAAATCCAGGGTTCGTAAAATTGGGGTCTAGTGTACTTATGCAAAAAGTTCTGTTAATATATATTTTTAGGATGATTAGTTCCAAAATACAAACTTATCACCACCATTACGTCTTAACTATGGAATGTAACATGACATTGTTTTACGTTCAAGGAAACTTTAGACTGAACAATAAATTTAAGATTCCACTATACCTCTGTTGTACAAATTCTTTGTTTTAAAGCCGTAATATTTGATTTATTATAGTATAAATAAAAATTAATGTGAACCAATTTAAAGTATGTGTTCTTTAACATTTGTGTCCTAAATTTGCATTACAGTGAACCCTCGATAACTCGGACTAAAAGGGGGGAGAAGCTGTTCGAGTTACGATTTGTCCGTGTTATCGAGGGGTGTCCGGGGAGAAGGGGTAATCAGTCAATCACAAGAAACGTGAGGAAAGCAGTACGCTATCATTTCTACAAGCAAAAGAAACGACAATATATACGGCTTTGTACGTATCAATTTACAGGAGGGGGTAGTGGGGAAATTTTCACTGTAACAGGAGAACTATAAAAGAAAGAATGTCAAACAACCTGGGCCAGCAGATTCTTTTTTATTTATTTTTATGCTACTTCTGGCTGACCTTTTTTTATCTGTGCTAGTAGCTGGCACCAAGGCACCCTTCGACCACATAAAAGTTCTCACCCCCTTCTCTCGTCTGGCTGACGACAGTCTATGCGCGTGTGTGTGTGTGAGATAAGCTAGGGTGGTAGAGCACAAGCGGAAGTAGTCAAGGTCAACCGGTACAGTTGCAACAGTAATGAAAACACCGCACGTGACCACACGCAACTCACGAGATGTTAACGTGAAAAATTGCTCTACGTCAGCAGCTAGCTGCTGGTTTCCTACGAGAAATTGTTTTTTTTTTTCCAGGGCCACTTTGTTAGTATACGAGGCCAGGAGCAACGTATCTCAGTCTACCTTTCATCTTTTTTTTTTTGTTTAGTTGAAGTCTACGGCCAAGGTTGACGGGATAATGTGCGCTTGTAGGCCTCCCTTCATACAATCTTACCTTGGCTGCGTCATCATAGATAAGTGACGTCTTTACACACTCTTTACACTTAAAATATATTTCACAGATACCATCAACATTAACGGGAGCTCAATAAAAGCCAATTCATTTTAACTTTTTCAAAAGCGAGGCCCTCTAGAATGTGCGACCCGGGGCAAAAGCTTCTTTCTGTCCCCTCTTCTTTTTTATAATTTATTGGCCCTGTTTTTTTTTTTTTCGATATCGCGCCGGCCTCTAGCGTAGTGGGTTAGGCGGCAGTTTACGGTGCGAGAGGCCCTGGGTTCGAATCCTTGCTCGGCGATGATGTTGTGTTGTTCTTTCATCTCACTTCATCCTCATCGGCTTGTAAGACGTCGTTAAAGGGACGTAAAACCCTCTCACCACCTTGCCTACATTGCAATGCAAACCAATGGCTTTTAATTTTTTTTTTATTAATGTCCGGAACAAATTTTTTTGCAATCTTGAATTTATCGCACATACCAGAACAAAATACATTTTCCTTTAGGTGCCATTGTGAAGTGTGGTTACCGTCCAACCCATTAGCATCATACTGAAATGTTTATTTATGATGCACGTACGTGTCTGGCTCGTGCGGCGAAGAGGGAGGAAAGATAAAGAAGGGAGGTCGACCTGCTGAGTTGCATCTCTACTCGCGTGCCTCGCTAGCAACATTTAACCACATGGAACTCTCCAGATATTTTACGGTGGGATCATTAAAGGCTACGTAGCGATGAGCAACTGCTTTTAAAGCTTCATACTGTTTTTAAATAAAACGTGATGGATTTAAATGAGGCAGACAATTATCTTATGATTTTTGACCAAAAATAATTTAATTAAAATTAATTTAGTTTTTTTGAAATTCTGTCCGAGTTATCTGAAGTCCGGGACATCGAGGTCTGAGTTATCGAGGGTTCACTATACTTGGTAAATGCAATTTGTAAACAATGATAGAAAAAATTTGTATTCATTTTTTCTCTCACTGTTTACAAACTGCATTTAATGTACTGTGGTGGTACCTAAGCCCCAAACTACCACGACATCACGTGCGGTAGAGAGAGAACTCTCATCTCAGGGTATTTCATGGGTTACGAAGGCATACAAGAGCACAGAAATTAAATAGCCAGACTTCATATGAATGGAATATTTACTACGGCGCAGAATTACATAGCATTACAGATACACAACAAAAAAAAAAATAAACATGCTCCACTGGTGAGCTACTAAGATAAATTATTACAACTTATGTTATTTGCAAGAGTTACAAATAGAAAAGTTCCTTCAGGCCCGCATACATCATGCCCAAACGCCTCGGTAAACTCTTACCAAAATTACCGCACCACTCAAATTACAGTGACTTCCATCAAACGGTGAATTGATAGAGATAAAATGAAAATAAAGCTAGTTCAACCTAAGCACATGGCCCTTGCCATCATGTAGTCCACCCAGCCATGTAGGTGAACCCCTAATCTCGCATGCGCAGTCGCGACACGTCTTCATCTCACGGCAGGTCAAGAAGAACTGGGGAGCCCCTAGGGCACGCGCAGCTGACCAGGGGTGCCATAACCTCCAACCCAGCACATATATCCCTTCGGAACTCTTTTAATTAGTATGCCGTACACAGACTGCTTAGAACTCTCAATTCAAAATGTACGACTCCTGGCAATGCATACTTACTACATAAATTTCTAGATTACGTTAAAAATAACATGTTGGTATAAAATTATACAATATACTAAACGCGTCACTGGCGGAGTGATACATTGCGGCCATCGCCGGAAAGTAGCAACACGCGATTCCCAGAATTCAAGGCCCTTTGTCCAACCTAACGTGCTCCTCAGGCATCAACCTGTTACACGCCTGAGGCCATCCACAAAGATCAAAATTATACAGAACTGAAAATGTGAAATACGCCTTATGGCCTTTAAATTACATAAAGTTACTTAGATAAAATTTATGAACAGAATGAACTAGTCTGAACTCTCTATGACAAAACTGACTGATCAATATTAATAAATTAATACTCATGAAAATAAAGCCAACACTAGCCCTACGTAGCCCACCACTATAATTATTGATTAGTTAGAAATGAATTTGTTTTAAAATTGATAGCTTCTTGCTTCAGGATGGCATTCCATAGCCTCGCAGGATTAAAGTTCATCCACAGATCTTTATGTTACAAATTATAGCTAAATAAATAAAGAAATTATTTAATGTGAATGATGAAATATTGGCGAACAAACAATGCACTTACACTCAGAAAGCCGGACAGACTCATCACTTTGACCGGGCAACTTATGACATGTGGGGCTTCACTTCACACTGCACACAATATCAAATTAAACCAAAGTGAATGGTTGCTGCCTTAGTGCCTTATGCATGGGCCGGCGTTGTGGTCGGTGGTAGACTAGCACTGGGATCAAACAAACGACATAAAAATTGAAAAGAGAAAAGAAGGAAAACATGGCTGGTGAGGCCAGGTGACTTTACAGCATAAAACAAATTTAGTGCAACCATGTTAAAGAACACAAATTGGTTCTTTAAACAAACATTTTTGATTTATACTCTAAAACAAATATTACTGCTTCAAAGCAAAGAATTTGTACAGCAAGTGTATAGTGGCAACGTAATATTTAATCTCTCATTTAAATTCAAGAAGAAAGAAAACCACTTTGTATCAACTGGGTTTGTATTAACGAGGTACATTGCACCTTATAACAGGACTCTGCTGTAATTATACACTGCATTCATATTCTGCAACAGACAAACATGTGTTTGGCCAACACTGCAGTGTTTGAAATCAAATTGTAGTTGTTGCAAGACTAAAAATCGCGTTACTTAAGTAATCCTATTTTTAATAAGAAAAAAACCACACACACTTCTTTAAAGGTTACAACAGTACTGACATAAGCGTGCACTGATTTTGCAACAAACTTATCAATAACATTTATGGTATAGGGTACTGCTTTAAGCATCTTAATAAAAGCAGTATGAAAAGACTGTATTCCAGTTCAATGCTTTCCACATGATGGTGATAAAGGAACACCTATGCACATTCCAGTGTCATCTTTATCATTCCACTGCTTTTTGCCTCAAGATCTTCATAAAAATAGCCACCTTTATGTATTTTAAAATGCTTTGTTCAAATGTCATGACTTGCACGAAAGCACTGGTAACTCAAAACTACTATTAATTAAAAACTACCTATGTAGTATTTCTAGTGTGATTTTCACAGCAAAACACACAAAACTTAGCTCAAATTACCCTGACCCATTCCACTTGGTTAGCTTAACTATCCTTTAGAACAGCAGCGGACATAGAACAGCATGTATGCACAGGCCTTCATCACTTCAGGAAGAGAACACCGGCGCACTTCTGTGTCAGAGGTGAACCACCAGCTGAAACAAGTGGATGATGGAAAGGTTAATTCTACTACATGTTGGAAAGATCAGTGTTAAAATCTTGTTACAGGGAACATTTCTGCAGCTTCAGCACTGGTATCAGTAAGAGGTGTAAACTGACCAATCACAGAGCTTTTGAATAGCTCGCCAAATAAATGCTTAGTCTACATAGTTCTTAGATTAATTGCTACATGCTGGCTAGTTTTATCAGACTACGTAAATTACTGCACCGACAGATGACAGCATGATCGCTGACTTTGAGTGGCTAAGTAAATAAATTTGAGTTTTCCGTCTCTCATGTATTATCTTTGGCATACGGCAGTCATCTGGTTTCAGTACTGTCTCGGGCACAAGACGCTGTTGTTGCGAGCTCTACTCAAAGATATTAACACAAAAGCTGTCTATCTAGTAAAACTTTTGTCTATGGGCCCAATTTAATACAAGTGCATTTGGTACCAATTAATGAAGGTTTATATTAATTATCATTCTAATTAATATGTTTAATATTGCAATCAAAACTACAGGATTCCCAGTAAATTTACCATTAAAAAAATTTTTTTTGCATGTTAGTGTTTGAAAATTTTAATTTTGCATTACAGTATTTATAATCATTTATTGTAAATGTGTATTACTTTTTAAACACGCATGTAGTTTCTTATGCACATTTTCTTTACATGTGGAACTAAGGATAACAAACATATGAATCATTGCCCACGAATATTACACAGTGCATTAAAAAAAATATATGTATAATTAAACCTGTCCTCCACAAAGTTTTGTATACATTTCAATGTAAAGAGAATGTCACATCCTGTTGAGTTACTCATATTTAGCAATTAATATTTAATTTGATGGCATTAATTTTTCACTAGGAGAAACAAACTTCTCAGAATTTTTTCGTAGTATGTATTCACTGGCCCCATTACAATAGTTTTTATATTTCTGTGGCGAGAACATTTCTTACTACTGTGACCGTATGACAAAGACTTGGGAACTTGGAAGAGTGGGGGTTGACAGCAGTATGCAGGTATGCATGAAACAGACGGAGAACAAGAAAGATGGTATGTAGTTGTGGAGTAAATGGAAATGTTAATAAAGTAATGAAAAACTAGTGTTTGTTATTAATGCTGAATATTCCTGCTGTCCTATGAAATGAGTAGAACATGGCGCAGTCAGCAGGGTCCATAGAATATCTGGAGTGACGAGAACATGGAGTTAAATAAGACAAGCCCACCGAGCCTGAGTGGTGACGTGGCGCGAAATTTTAAGTTGTTTCAGCAAGAGGTAGAAGTATACTTTCTAGTGACTGAAATGGACACTAAGCCAGTGAAAGTTCAGGTCGTCAGGCTCAAGAATCTTATGGGCTTGGAAGCGTTGAAGGTATACAATGCATTGCGTTGTGAACAGAAAGCTGAAGAAGAAACAGTTAAAGGAATTTTGACGCTAATGGGCAATCATTGTGCGCCACGTAAGAATGAAATTATGAACATTTACCAGTTCTTTAGTAGTAAATAAGCAAGTTGTGAGTTTTTGACAAGTTTTACACGGATCTGAAGCTTTTAAGTGAGCCTTGTGAGTTTGGGGATCAAAAGCAGAAGTTACTGAAAGTGCCAGTTGAATTAGGAATAGCATCCTCAATGACACAAGAAAAATTACTACGTGGTGATATTCCCTTGGAGAAGCTGGTAAATTACTGTTAAGTTAGTATAAATTGCGGAGGTCAGTGCCAAGGCTCTAACTGAAGGCCAGGCAGAACACAATGTTTTTGAGGTTAGGTGAAGAAGAACAAATCAGTGTCGCAGTGGGACTCTAAAACAGTCGTGGGATAGACAGGATAGACAAGAAGTACATTGCACAAGATGTCTTAAAAAAGCACAAGTTGAGAAACTGTTCTGCTTTTGGGAAAACATTTAACAAGTGTATGGGCTTTAACCACTATGCAGTTGCTTGCAACAGTCATCAAGAAAGGGTCTTGAGCAGAAATTACACGCAGGGGGAATCTCAAAGGAACAGTAAAATGTTCGCAGTAGGCTATGATGAAGAGAGTAGCAACAGTGAGTCGGATTCATTGGAGATACTGTCAGTACAACAGTAACACAATCAAAATGATAAAGTGTGGTTTAAAGAAGTGACTGTCAGGAATGTTAGTATGGATTCAGGAGCAGCCACTAATATACTGCCTTATAGGGTGTATAGAGAACTAGGTAGGGAAGTCCAGCTAGTCAAAACAAAAATAAGGTTACAAGCTTTTAGGGGGGTCTCAGGTAAAGCCATTGGGCAATATTATGGTGTACTGTGAAACTGATAAAAAAAATTACAGTGGCTGAGTTTATGGTAGTTCAAGACGATGGAGCATGTCCAATATTGGGCTTAAATGCCTGCGTGGAGTTGGGACTTATTCAGAGAGTGGTGTCTCTCCAAGTGACAAGTGAAAGAGGTGAAAAAAATAGTATTGTCCAGAAGTATAAACAGGCTTTTAAAGGCATAGGTCACTTCCCAGATGTGTACAAGTTGAAGCTGAGTGATGATGCAGCGTCTGTAGCAAATGCGAGCAGAAGGGTTCCACTCTCCATTAAGGGTAAGTTAAAGGAGACCTTTGATCATTTTGTGAGTAAGAACATTATTCAGCCTTGCACGGAAGCAATGAATTGGGTACACACTTTGGTGATAGTGGAAAAACCAAACAGTTCGTTGAGATTGTGCTTGGACCTCCAAGAACTAAATAAGTATATTTTGAGAGAATATTGCTCTGTTCCCACAACAAAGGCTGGATTTTATCAGGTTTCATTAGATAAGGAGTCGAGCAAGTTGTGTACATTTAACACACCATTTGGGTGTTACAGGTTCTTGAGACTGCCCTTTGGGTTAGCCAGTTCACTAGAAGTATGTCAAAAATTAAATGCTAAGTACTTTGGTGACATACCGGTAGTGTTTGTATATTTTGATGACATTTTGGTTAGTGAAGAAACTAAAGATGAACATGACTAAGTTCTAGAGAAAGTGATGGAGAAAACTGTTAAATATAACATTATAAGTTAATTTACATAAGTTTCAATATTGTGTAAATCAGGTTAAGTATTTGGGGTTTGTTGTTAGCAAAGAGGGGGTACACCCAGACCCCAACAAAGTAATTGCAATACAGGCCTTAAAGGAACCAGCTAATAAGGAGCGCAACAGCTACTGGGTTTCATAAATTATCTTAAGGACTTTGTGCCAATGTTTTCTGAGGTAGTGGCACCACTGAAAGAGTTGCTAAAAAATATGTGTTGTGGGAACGGACAAGGACACAGCAAACTGCATTTGAAAACATTAAACAAATGGTCAGTTCAGCCCCCACTTTGGCTAGCTTTGACTCTAATAAGGAGATTGTTATACAGTACGATGCTAGTCAAAGTGGTCTGGGTAGCTGCCTAATGCAGGACAATAGGCCGGTTCACTTTGCAGCATGATCAATGACAGAAACAGCACAAGGTTATGCTCAGGCGTAGAAAGAGTTGTTGGCCATTTACTATTCTTGTGAAAAACATCACTACTATACATATATATGGTAGTTGTTTACACAGATCATTAACCTTTGGTGACACTTATCAGGAAGTCCATGGCACTAATAAAAAATACTAGGCTTAAAAGGTTGCGGTTAAAGTTGCTAACGTACAATTTGGATGTTCGTTATTTACAAGGAGTAAAAATGCATGTTGCTGATCTGCTGTCCAGAAATTTTCCACTGACATGTGAAAAAGATGACGAGGCAATGAAAGATATTCATGTGGTGCGGACGTCTGAAATTGTTTTCTCCAAGGATACGTATCGGTAGCATGTTGATCAAACAAGAAAAGCTATACAGCTAAGTAAAGTTTTGTCGTAAGTTCAAAATGAGTGGCCTAAAAAAAGGGGGGGGGAAGGCTATTGTATTTTAATGACAGGTTAATTCTTCCATGCAGTCTTACTTAGAATACAGGTATGACAGTCACTACATGAAACACATGAGGGCTGTAAAATGGCTATCACATACTTGCCAACTTGTACGATTTACCCGTACAATGTACGGGAAATCATGCAATTGTACGATTGTACGGGCATATAAGACATTTTACTAGTTTTTTGCCAAAAAACCGGAACTTAAAATAATCTGGGAATGATGTTTTTATTGACAATGATGGGAGTAAGTCAGTCAGTTATAGAGTGAAAGAGAGTGTTATCCGACTCCTTATTGGCCACTGTTAGCCAGACACAATGTTTCAGCCTTCGTTTGAACTCATTGGCTGTGGGTTTGTCTGGTAACCAATCAGCTAATTTATCTCAGTCAGTGTATAAAATGGCATCTGGAGTGAAAGAAGTTTGTCAAGTAATCGGATTATATTCTTATTTTAGTTACATGTCCGTAATAATTGTTTGATTATTCATGCCACATGATATTTAATGCTCAAGGTACTGTTTTTATTTATAGGTGTCTATTTTGAATCATAAATGGGTGTTTTCTGTTTCATGAATAATGTGGCTTAGCGTGTTTCGTCAGTGATGTATGATTTGTTTACAACATGAGCGGGAAGAAACAGTATTATCAAGCTTTCAGGGACGTATATGTGCAGGAATTTCCGTATATTATTAAATCTACTAAAGGGATCATGTATGCTTTTTGTACCGTTTGTCGTTGTGATATCAACATTGGACATAGTGGAAAGAATGACATAAAAAATCACGGGAAGACCGCACAACATATCAGCAATGCAAAAAGTACAGAAGATAGAAAACAAATTCAGAATTATTTCGTGAAAAATGCTAACCAGGATAATTCTGCTATCAAAAGTGAGTGTTTGTTTACATCATTTCTCATTGAACATAACCTACCTTGAAGTGTTGCCGATCACGCTGGCCCCCTCTTCCGGAAAATGTTTCCCACGTCTGACGCAGCAAAAAAATACGGCTGCGGGAGAACAAAGACAACCGCCTTTGTAAAAGAGATGGCATCAAATGTTTAAAATGATATTGTGGCCCACCTGCAAACTGCCCCGTATGCTCTTTCTACCGACGGCAGTAATGACTCCGATTCTAAACTCTATCCTCTTGTAGTCACGTATTATGACGGTGATATGAAAAAAATGGTCTCGTGCATTCTTTCACTGCCTGTTTTGTGAGGTGATGCTACTGGTAGAAACATTGGGGATTTGATGTTAACCGAAATGGAAAAGCTGAAAGTGCCGGTCAAAAACATGATTGCTTTTTCTGCAGACAATGCGGCTGTTATGCTTGGCTGTAGAAGTTGTGTGGCAACTGTATTGAAAAACACCCAGGAAAATTTAATTATAATGGGGTGTTTGTGCCACTTGGTTATTTGGCTGCAGAAAAGGGTGCCAGCAAATTGCCTGCAAAAATAGATGACATTTTAGTGGACATCTATTATTTACTTGAGAAAAGTTACAAGAGGAAAGAAAGTTTGGCGACACTTCAAGAACTTCATAATACTGAGGCAAAAAAGATCCTTAAGCATGTTTGTGCACGGTGGTTATCCTTGGGTAGAAGTCTTGCCAGGTTAGTTGACCAGTGGGAACCTTTGTTAAGTTTTTTCAAGGCAGAAATAACAAACCAGAAACCACAGTCAGCATCATTGACGACCTACAGAATCCCAAAGCAGTCCACTTTAAAAGGTACTAATAAATTAGGAGAGAATGTAGACTCAAGTAGTCAGATACCATCATGTTCGCATGTGCCTCCTAAAGATAGTAGGTCATCAGCAGATAAGTCGGCTATGGACATTGCATCATGTAGGCCTA
>PNEQ01044960.1:0-57672 GCA_003012365.1 Medauroidea extradentata
CCCTGAGCATGGCATCCTGGCCCGCCATGCATGTGTTATTGGAAATTGTGTTAGTTTATAATTGGCCAGGTGGTGGAGAGCCCCCTTTATGTCGAGAGTCTACGTGTCGTCGTCCTCCTGTCCCAAAAGTAGTGAAAGTCGTAGGTCAGCTCCCCCTAGTCCTACGTTGGTAAAACCACACTTTTTAACAATATTAATATGTGTGCAAAATGGAAGCATTATTTTCTTGCATTTGGGAGTGCATTAAGTCCATGTTCTTTAATTTATTTCAAACAATTGCAATTAACTCGAATATATTATTTTAACTAAATGCTTTGAAAAATTTGAGACTGTGTACAGTCATACGATACACAATTTTACCAGAGAGTATTTTAAAACAATGTACAGTTTGCTAACAAAACAAATTATTTTGCTTCTTTTTGGCTTATTTTGACAACAAAATATGTGATATTACAGGGGCAAAAATTTAAAAATCCGTTTAATGGATTACAACAAAAAATTCAGATACAAACGACGATATATAAGTGTTAAAACTGTAGGATGAATTTTTGATATATGTTTTAACTTGCGTTTAAAAAAAAAATTTCGAAACCACTGCAAAACTAAAGAGCGAGCGTTTGATCCTAACTGGCTCTATATTGTGTTGTTTTATTCCAAATTAGTTTCTGTTTACAACTGCAGTTAATTGTTGGTGATATTACATTTTCCAGAAGCCTCGTTCCTTAGCTTTACATTACGTTTATAGCATACTTACAAAAACAAAAAGTGTGACCACTGAAGTATAGGGGTAATTTTTATTATTTGTAAATATCACTATATTCTGTTTAAAAAAAAAACTTAATTCCAACCGTTAAAATATGTCGCCCGATCACCCAGAGTCGCTTCGGCGGAGGTGCAGGGCCTTGAGCATATGTGACTATTTTTTCAGTAGCAGCAGAATTCGTATTTTAGGACGGCGTGGTACATATTCCAACGCTAACAGCATTAATCTATAACTGTATGTTTCTTGAAGCCAATTTGCGAAACGTAAACAATAGCAATCCTAGACAATATTTTTAGCCAACGTTTTAAACAAAATTGTTTCCAGTGTTATGAACTGCTGATGCACAATCTCTGACGCCGGAACCTCGTGCATTTAACTGCGGCGCAAGAGATCACGCGTAACGAATTAGTAATTCTGGATAAGTATTTACTCGCAAAGTTGGCAAATACCACTATGTAGGACTGTCACTGAGTATTTTATCCATATTGGCTTGGAAAATAGCGTAGTAATCCATTTATGTTTTCAGCGTTTATTTACCTACCACGCACTCTTCAGCAACATTTGTGAAATAGTGTTTCTGAAAGCATTATATTGCACTGAATTACGCAGAAACCACTTTTCTTAAAATATATACTCGTGTTCCTATACGGTTAATTAATTTTTTTTTTTTACCTGTAATTTTCCGGTTTCAACATACAAGGGTCTGCATTCCGTTATTCGTCGCAAATGCCTTCGGGCCTTCCGCCCAGGACGCGAGTATCACTCTCGCCACTCCCCCAGCATCCCTGCTGGACCACGACGTGATAACATTCCTTCCCCGTGCAGAATAACATAGCTCAGCTGCCCCTCCCCCAGGGCCGGGGCGGCGCAATTCCGCTCACGTAGAGAGGGTGGTTGTGCGGGGGCTGTGAGAGTAGGCCAGCAACAGTTTGTGTGCGCGCGGCGAAGCGAATGAAAGCGCGCTATGGAAGGAAGGGGGGAAACAGCCTCGGACCGAATAAAGTCGTGCGTGCGAGCCTGATCGATGACCAGCGAGGTCCATCGGTAACTATACACTACAATATACCCCCGGGGGCGGAGGCTGGAATACATCATGGGAGGGGGTCATCCTTCCAGCTTCCTCGACGTCCTCCCGTGACGTTTGTTTCCTGCGTCGCGTGGCTGGAAGAAGGTCGGCAGGGGAGGGAAGAATAAATAAGAACGTGGCGGGTATCCAGGACAGGAGGGGGATGACCCTGGGGAGGTTGGGATGAGTAAACATGTATGGCTCTCTAGTTCCCGCGGGCGACTGCTGGCGACTGACTGACTGCATACAAATTGTTTCCAACACCGGAGTCGCGACGTCGAGGCGCTGAGCGGGTGTAGACGCTGGTCATGGGAAGAAAAAGCCGTATATAGGGTGTGCCACCCCTACAAGAACTATCTCGCTCAGTATAAACATGATAGATGCGTACTGTACAGACGAACGTCGAAGGATGATTATTCGTGCAAAATAAGTGAACTTATAGACATAGGCGTCGCAGGTTTATGTTAAGGGGGGGTACATGCCTTAGAAAGTGTATGTATATATATATATATATATATATATACATATATATATATATATATATATATATATATATATACACACGTACACAAACACACACACACATCCGAAGTAAACAGAAAATGGGGTCCGGCGGCCATCCCCTTCAAAAAGTTGTATTTTAAGACGCAAAATGGCGCTATTTAAGGAGTTTTCTAACCAAAGCATTTACTTCACCACTGTAAGAAACTGTAACATTTTTAGAATAGATTATGCCTTCAAAGTGAAAACTGCAGCAAATTGCAGCGCCCCTTGCACCCTCTGTGCGCACTCCTATGCTTATAGAATACCAACCTTTGAATTCTACCATCCGCGATAGTGAAAATAAGATGAGAGGCCACCCTGCTATAAAATATAACTTTTTTCAAAGCTAAATAGTATACAGATCAAGAACAGTACTGTATGAAATGGGTACGTATTTGTCCAGTTCGTTGTTACACTAGTCATTTGTTTTGCAGTGTGTAGTTTTTTGCCCACGATCTTTTTTTGTTATTTAGTCCAATGTTGTGTTCGTCCATTTTTTGTTTTCTGGAAATGGTGTTAAAATTGAAACACCTTTGTTTTTTTTGTGTAATTTATCAATCTCCTAAACAACAAAGAAAATCCAACAAGTTGATTTATTTAACTATGCACAACTATTTCCCCACAGATTTATAATTAAGATGTGATTTTACTTTGGTGTATCATGTTAGATTTGAACCAATTTGTCGCTCTATAAATTTCCAACTACAATTCAAAATAGAAATTCGGTAATTTACCTCTACTGAGTCCATTGCTTTCCAGACAAATCTGATATAATTTTGTTTTGGTGAGTTTCTAGGTACGAAAGCTGTGAATTTATTTAAATGCCTTTTGAATATGTTTCGACGCCCCGTCTTGTTATCACGAGGCGACCAATATTCTTGTTTGTTATTACTGCCTAGAGAATAAATGAAGATATACTTAGTACTTCCGCCTTGTCGTCGAACAGGGCAACATACATTGAAGTAGAACTGTCACCTGGAAATATCGTAGCAGATGGTCTGTGGCCTCTCCAGCATCCGGATCTTCGTTGGTCCGGGACCGCAGTAGTATATCTTGGTTTGCTCGCCATTGGTGTGCAGGGCCGCGCTCGTAACCATCTCACCTCCATCCTCTCTTTATCTCCACAACTCTGTCACCCACAACATTTCTGTTGTGCTCCTTTTTCTTCTCTACTTCCTCTTTCCTGGCTTTGGGCGCAGTTTTCGCTCTGACCTCCTTGGAGATACTTTGTCTTCCAGAAAATTTCAGCGTTCGTAATGTTATATATTCTTAATTTCTGTTTCGTAACTTTCCCGAGACTTTTGACGTACACGGGAGGTTGCGAAATTGCATGTTAATATTTTGGAAGAACAATTCGTCTAGAGGAACAAACAATATTATACAAGCATAGCTCCGAAAACGCACCTTTTCTGCAACACAGTTCACACAGTACATGATATTAGTGTATAGCGTGCGACCTGGATCGTGTTATTGTGGAATATAGGCTGTTCACTATAAACTGAGCACTTGGCAGAACATGTAATTAATTAAAAATATGTTTTATTGGACCAACAATTGTTAACTTTAGAGACAGTTGAAATGTTTACACTGGTTTTTAGTTACATGGAAGTTGTCATATTACAAATAGGAAAGACGGCTGAAAAATGGCCGAAAGAAAACTTTATGATGTGCTCACTTTGTCGTGAACGGCCTATATAATTGCAGCTATTATTGGTAACTACATATGATAACTGTAGTACATTAACGGTCTGTTTTCGGATATTCGTTCATATAATATTTTTTTCGTCTAGATGTGACAATTGTTCCTTCATAATATTGACATGCAATTTTGCAACATGCTGTATACGAATGATTTAGTGGTTGAAGATAGATTTTTTAGCACTGATGTAAGGTTATATGAGGTTAGTGTGGAGAAACAGCAGATTGAGAAGGCGGGAGAAACAGGATATCCCAAAAAAAAAAAAAACGCTTCGTCCGTCACATTTCCCATATGCGAAAATTCAGGTCGACCTGGTCAGTATTCTAACCCGGATCGTCTAGGTAAGAGGCCAGTGCTCTTTCCGCTGCGTCACATATGTATGAAGCTAATTCTTCTAGCGAATAAAGACTGTACCCATTTCTGCCATAGGCAGACTCCCAGCTCATTTTGAATTGTTTAAGGGCGCGGTCTACCACAATTTTCAACACAATTTTTTTATTTTTTATCTGTACCAGATATTTTTTTTCTTATTTTAGACACAAAATGTGACTAAATTTTGCTATTATGAATTTTTTTTTATCTCTCATAGTTTTCGCGTAATGGCTAGTTAAAGTCATATTTTACATGTTTCCGTTTTAACGACTACGCTAAAACCAACTGATATACCAAAATAAAAAAAAATCACAGTGGATAAAGACATTGCAGGCTACAATGACATGCTCATAAAATTAAAGAAGAAAAATTATTTGAATTTAAAAAATTGCTGAAACTGAAAATAAAAATTTTAAAAATTCAATATTTTTTTTTAAATACAAATAATTTTTATTCTTTAATTTTATGAGCATGTCATTGTAGCCTGCAATGTCTTTATTCACTGTAATTTTTTTGAGTTTGGTATATCAGTTGGTTTTAGTGTAGTCGTTAAAACGGAAACATGCAAAATATGACTAACAAGCCATTACGCGAAAACTATGAAAGATAAAAAAAATTTCATAAGAGCCAAATTTAGTCACATTTTGCGTCTAAAATAAGAAAAAAAATATCTGGTTCAAATACAAAATAAAATAATGATAATTAAAAATGCGGTAGCCGCGCCCTTAATGTTTTTAATTGAGGACGTTCAAGTGTGATAAAATTATAATTTTACATTCATATGAAACTGTGTTAGTTTTGTAGACGATTCTTTAAAGTATATTTTCCTCTTACAAAATAAATTTAGCTCTTGTAGTTTTTCCATATTGGTGCACCAAAGCCAAGATTTGCATGTTACACAGTTATGCAAATACAGAAAACCAATTGATTAAACTAAGTTTAATAATTCACAGCGAAATAACATGCTGTGGGCTATGTAAAAAATACTAAGGAACTCCCAGCGAACTTTTTTTTTTTTTTTGTATTTTTGAAAATTGCTGAATTTGCAATTTCTTTCCTTTACTTTAACAACTTAAAAAAAATTAGCATATAGCTCACAGGATTTGAGTTAACAGCGATTTTTTATTTAAGTAAGTCAATTGGTATTCACTATTTTCACGGCAGCTTAATATGCAAAATTTAACTTTGACGCACCATTATAAGAAAACTATCCAAGAAAAAAAATTGTTTCGTAACAGTAAACTGTACAAACAAATTTCGTCTGCAAAACACTACCGTAAGAGGGGGTTACTTTGTTACCAGTGGGGTTATTTTGTGACGAAATGTTTTTTGAACAGCACCAGGACAATAGCAATTGTTTCCAATTATCGATTACTGTTTTAGTTCTCCCAACCTTGCTCTACATTTTTATGTATTAATTTTATTAATGAATTAACCAGTTGCAAATGTATAGCGGAATAAATTTGTCACAATGTCACCCCACAACTGTACCAACGTCACCCCCACTTACGGTATTTCATAAAAATATAAAATTATAATTTTATCCCAATTTAACACCGTTATAAATGAAAGGGCTCATGTATTGGGGTCACTGCATTTAAGTAAATCAATATACATTTTTTAAATAAACAATTCTGTGTGTTTTAAAATTATATGTTTTAGAAATCGTATCACCATTCACATTATTTTGGAGTGAATCTTAACACATATTCCGTATTACGTACAGTACCTGGAAGACCTTTAACTTAGTCAAAAACAAGCTTTTATAAGTTGTTCATGCTAAATTATTCTCCGCGAATATTCTCTTTTGTCGTGTAGAAAATCGACGCGTCTACTGGGTAAAAAATGTTCGAGACGAAATAGATTTTTGTGTTTTAGGATGTTTTACGTTTTTATCGCAGAATGTCAATGGCAAATTCGTGTACGTTACAATACAGTTGAAAAAATTATGGCAAGCAGTATTTTACACGATACCTGGTTTCATTTCTGGGTCGATACGATTGGCAATTTTCACGAGAAAAATATAATGTGCTGTATGGCAGCCACGACTGAGGTTGTGTGGGATATCTCAGAGTATTCCCGTTTCCTCAAGCGTCTTCATTCTGCTATGGATTCTCCATAGTATTACTTTACCATAAACGTTCTTCATTCAGTCGTCCTTAAAACGTTCATTGACACATCCATTAGAGTTGGAAACAGAAAGTAAGTATGACATAATGTACTTAAATGTAATTATATTTAAATTAATACACGTAACTGCTAAACAATCAGCTAGACATTTCTGGAGGATCACATACACGCTATAGATTGGTGGTTACGATACTTTTCAGTTAAATACAGAGCTACGCTGAGAAGAGTTCTAGTTTCTTTAGAGACAAGTGATAGCACTAAGAGAACGAAATGAATAATATTCCAAATATTTTGAAAGCAGTTGAGTTGTTGTGCATAATTTACAGTATGTCTTAATTAATCAATTACTTGTGCAAATAAAGTTAAGTAGGTATTGCATTTACAAAATTCACAGACTCCTTTTTTCCCTGTTTACTTTCTAAGTGATTATGATTACTATTATTCTGTAACTTAGGGCCTACTAGCTGTCACATGGAATGTAACACTGTTTAAGTTAAAGCTGTACTCAATTCCCTTAACTCTCTAAGTGAGATCCACTTAGTTCACCCTCGCAGGAGTCGGTATGAACTTTTGGATTAATCTCCGCGTCATAATATACAGACAACATCCACGTCTTGGGAAAGCTGCTGCTAAATTTCGAGTAATATCTCACCCAGAAGGAACTGGAGACAGGGATGACGTTATTAAAGAACTTCCTGAGCTGGAATGCGACTCAGCAGACGGCGACGAGTCTTTTAAAGCAGAAGGAATTGCTTCCATAAGCTCGGCGAAGATAAGTCACGGCCCTTTCAAGAAAACTCTAGACTTGAATAATCTATGTGTAAACTTTTTAAAATAACATGTTATATTCACTGTTTTTATTGAGAACTGTACAGAAGCATAATATGTCTATAGTTCGATATATAAATTGCACTATACCAGAATCATTTGGAATTTTTCGATAATACACTAAAGTGCGAACGAATTGTTCTTAACCATTGTCACTGAAGTAGTGTATAATGATAAGTATAACATTTGCGTATGAATTTGCATGGGTTACAAACTTACTTCTTTAATGAATCCGAAATTTCTCCGGGACAAAGCATTAATAAGACGATAATTGAAAAGCCATGCAGGTAGAAGTCTTGCCCACCTCGACTTGTAGCAAACCAGTGTCGTGTGAACATCATCCTAGTATGCTAGTGGCTAGCTTACAACGACATCGTAATAGGAGCGATATTATTTGGTTTCTATCTTTCGTGTACAAACTCATTGTAGACACACATTTTTTACTGCATTAATGTGTATTTAAAAGAAGTTGGACCATTTTGGAGGCTAAAACATTTTGGAGTAGACAAAACCAGTATTGAGGGGTTATTAATAATATTGTTATTAATAATTGTTGTGTTTTGTTTGTAACTGTACTTGGCCAAATTATTAAAAACTTTTCCAATCCATTCAATTCTGCACAAATTGCACAAACAACACGAAGTGCTGTACCTAATCTGTATTAGACGATTAAAAGGAGTACAACTTCTTGTTTACCCACTTTTGTCATGTGTATCCGTCTATCTCTGTCTTGTTTACGAGGTAGTATTCAAGTCGGTGGTAGTTTATATTGATTGATCACCTTACTTTTCACTTTAACATCACACAAAAATTTAATTGATACGTTTACTCTCACACGGAAAGTGACATACGTCGACTCAATAAAATAAACGATCATAAATGTATTTATTAACATATTTACTTGTCTTAACTGGGGTTAAAACCTGATGTTCAAAATTTAAATGTTATGTGATGCCTTAATTATTTCGTATTTGAAAATTATGTATTTTGTAAACAAAAATGTTTAAATACAGTGACTAATAGCGACATCGGAATTAATCCATCTGTAGCAGAGGTTTTGCTCCTCTCGCGCGAGACAGTAGCGCCTTGGGACCCAAGCAAGAAATGATTCTGCGGTACTGGAAGGGAGGACTGGTAGGAAGAGGGGGGGAGAGGGGGGTACCGTACGAAGCCCAGTGGAGGGGGAAAACGTGAGCTTCGAAGTCGCGGCGGTAGATGGCAGCAGCGGACGAAAAAATCCATCCTCGGTTGGAAGGAGCGACCGCTTTAATTGGCTGGCCGCGCCGGTTTATGCGACGTGGCAAAACACTCTCATCCGATGCTTCGCGTCACGCCTCAACTATTGCCAACCCAGCCCATGCCGAATTTCCCTCCTCTATCATTACTGCAATAGTTACTGCTGAACTGCGGATCAAATTTCTCGCTTCTTGAAAGTACCATGTGCCGCTAGTAGTAGAAAACTATAGCAGTTCCTCGCATAGCATTATGTCTACAACGATATGCGAGTGTCTGCATACCAAAGTAATTATAATGTGCTGTAATGTTTTATTGCCGTTTAAATTTCCCTGTCACTTCCATTGAATTAAATAATGGTTTTAACGCAAGTGTCATAGAATTCAAGTTCGTATTCCCAATCTGTAAAGTTTTTGACTTTTTGTTGATTTGAATAAAACCAAATTAAAAGCCAAGACAATATATTATCATTGATGATAATCAATAGTTACACATTTTGTTGATCTTCAAAGTTGTTTAATTTGTTTTTGTTCGGCTTTCTTTACATTTCCTGCTTAAAGTATTCACTTTATTTCACAGTCAAAATATGTATTATCGTTACAGAAATATATCTACAAAGAAGCGAACTGTAGCCCGGTTATCTTTCGTATTCAGTTAAATACAGGCAGTGTCGATCATAGGAAAGTAACATATTTTGTTATATTCGTGCAAAACCGCTTATAATTATTAGTAATAAAGCAATCCAGCAGTTAAGAGAAACTCTCGACGTTAGCTTTTCATTAGCTGGAAGTAATAGGAAATTAATATGTCGTTGCAGCCAAATACCGTCTGTATTTTAGAATCGATCCCAACATCTGCAGAATTTTTTTTCTTTTTAATTAATATCATCTGTCAATTTGTTCAATAAATTTCAACTCTATATCGCTGTGTTTTTATTTTTATTTTTAAAACTAATATAGAGTAACATTCGCGGTGTAGTTGTTCTTACCGCCACGATTCAAATACGAGACAATCAACAAACAAAATAAGAACTATTTACTAATAACAGAATTTTTTGTAATATTAATACTACGATACTTTAACACATATTTTTCAAGCGAATATTCAGTGACTTTTATGTAGATGAAATATTTGGACGAAAAAGGAGTCTTTCAAATGTTGTTAATAATGACGTCGTCTCATAACTCCTGATTCAATCGTAATACACAAGAACCACACAATCTGTATTACTAACTCAAAATCTATAAACATCCTACATTCAAACGTTATTTATTGATGCCTATATTTTCAGGTGTTACTGTGGAATTTTTTTTTATTTCTTTTTGTACATATCTTCGCTTCAGTGTTCTCATATTTACATTGGCGGAGTTATCTTTAAAGATTTTTCTTTATAAAAATGCACAATGTGAATTATGTAGGTTACTTCCCCAATTCAAATTACAGTTTCAATGTATATCACTTTCAAAAATGTCTTCAATGGCACTATTTCCTTTGTATACAGCACTAATATAAATAATAACTAAATTGTGTGGTGGAACTCTTACCGACATCTAGCGGAGCATATATAAACTGTTACCTAATTATTAGGTTAGGTGGCACTACCATCGAGGATGATAGTTAACCACGGAAAGAAAAATTTCTGTCGCTGTAAACAACAATTTTGGAATATTTTTATAACGAAGGAAACGTATCCACAAAAGCATAGCCAACTGCCGTCACCGAGAGTGCGTTGTCGCAAAGCTTTTGCGTACTCGCAAAAATAGCGACACTCGCAAACTAGGACGGTCATAATCACGAAATCGCTACCTAAACCACGAAGCATTGCAAAGTTGCGTGCAGTTGCAAGCTAGCGACGCGAGGTCACGATAGACCCGTTGGCTGAGACGCATTAGGCCAGTCTCTCACTGAAGCCAAGGACCGTGACATTGTGTCGAGGATCGGCGCGCATATGCGTCAGGTCGGCATGCCGCCATTCACACCTTCGCTTCGACGACAAAGCGCTCGGGATAATGGCCGCAGATAACGACGCCGACGCCCGCCGTCCATCACCCTGTCCCGGAGTGACGTCACAGGCTTCAGGGGACAGTCCGGGAGTTGCTGTTGTAGGAGGACGTTCCGTGACCTCGCCACCGCGCCTTGTGTTTACCCACTGTGGGTCGTAAACTTTCCAAGCTGGTCTTCTGGGTCTCGCTTGCTGATACGCGTGCATCTTTGTTAAAACATGCCATCACCGTTCGTGCCAGGTTGCCTACCATCCCATTTTATTTTGTGTGTGTATACATATATAATGCAGTTATGATCACACTGTTTCAATTACAATAAGTTTTTACCGCATAGAAATGTCATCACAGGTAATGTCTACAAGTTTATAGTTATTTGGAAAATTCTAAAATAGTTAATGTATTGATTGTGCGATGCCGACAGACGCCACAACGTCATATCTAGAAACCGAAGCATTTGATGAAGACGTACATAATTTTCACGATTAGGTCACTGTTACTGAGACTCTTCCTTGAGTTCTGTGAACCAGTAGCAGGCCTGTATGAGAACACTCACTGACTCCCGTGCTGCAACTGGCCACTCACTGGACCAGCAGCCAATGTACAAGCAGCTGAGGACACAGTATGCACAGGACTGTGCAGTCTAGCCGGCAGGCCGTTGAACCCGCGATATTTCCGGGTCCCTATTTATATATTTTGTATGTAAGTCACTGCAGATTTTCCATTCTTGGCTCGTCACTTCAAGCCTTCCTGCAGCGTCCATCTCATAGTTGTAGCCGAGATTTCCTGTCTTGAAAATAAGTTGAAAACACATTTTTCGCGGTTTTCGCCTTTAAGTGGACGGCTTTTATAAAAAAGGAATCAAGTGACATTTTTTGATTATTTGATTTACGCACATTAAGAACATAAGATACCTTTAAATGTTGCTTATATAAATAAAAGCGCAAGTGCCACATGCCCTGTGCTACCTTCTGCAAAGGACTGAACCAACCACCACACAATCAACTTACATTTATAAGCTGTTTTCTCAGTTTAAAGGATATGTTGTTTGGTTCCTTTTATATAAAAGCCGTTCAATTAAGGTTCATGATAAACTGAAGTGGAAGACGGAGAGTAGAATATTATGAAGTACTAACATTTCGTAAGCAAAAAATAATAAATTATGTAGTGCTCTTAAATCTATATAATAAAAGGAAGTGCCCCACTCACTGACTGACTGATTCATTCATCCATTCATCATCAACGCCCAGTCCAAACCACTGGACCTAGAAACGTGAAATTTTAAGGGAAGTTTCTCCCTTTGTGGCGTAGGCGCGCACTAAGAAAGGAAATTTTGAAATTCGGCTATTAAGGTGGTGAAACGGGGTGAAATGTATTTTTTGCAAATCTTTGATATTTCTCGAACCCGACGGGCTATCGTCGTCTTATTCACTTCGTTAGGTCGCAAATACAAATGTCTAGAAACAAATTTCAGGATTTTTCGAAATTTTAATATTAAGGAGGTGAAAAGCCGTTTAATTCGTTTACAGTAAATCCTCTCTTCCTCTTAAACCACCTGAGATATCGAAGTGATTTTTTCTTTAAAATGAAGCTTACGCAAATACCTAAAAAGTAATTTCAAAATTTTTCAAAATTCGTTTTTGAAAGCCGGTAAAAAAATTAAAAACAGTTTTTTGATTAATCAGTCGTATCACCTAAACCGTTAGAGATATCGAGGTGGTTTTCGTCTTATAATGAACCATAAGTAAATACCTAAAAAGTAATTTAACGATTTTTGGAAATTCGTCATTGAAAGCCTATAAAAAAACGTGTTTAAGAATAATCTTTCGTAACACCTGAAATAGTTCGAAATTTGTTTCCTTTTTATTTCTTGCTTATAGTTAAACCTCTTTGGACTACAGCCTGTACACGCGAAATAACTGTCATGGCCTGTCTTGAATAATTTAAAGTTAAGTCTGTGTAGTTGCGGTTCTTTTTTTGTCAACCCACCATAAATAAAACCTCTTTGGACTGTAGCCCGTACATACGAAAGTATTATTACGGCCTGCCTTTAAGTATTCACTCGGGTATTGTACAAAGTTTGTGGTGTGGGAGGGGTGGGGTTACGGGTTCGTATCCTGTGCAAGTCTTTGCGATGGGACATGACATGACATCATACGAGCATATTGCATAGTGAAAAACAGGATGAAGTTTGAATGTGGTGGATTGGAATCAAGTGTTTTGACAGGGTTCCTTGCAATTCCGTGTTTGCCTCCAACAGAAATCACCATAAACTGTCGGTTTACTAGCTGTCACTAGCCATTAAAATTTCGTATTCTCACATTCTTTGGAGAGTTAGATTATATGTTTTACATCCGCTTTCACGCATGTAACTACGAAAATAGAAAACCAGTATGGAAACGTGATTCATAACTTCATCTATGAAAATAAGCAAATAGGTGTTAATTCAGTAAATAATTAATAACATAAGGAAATTATTGATCCATTGTGAAGGACGTACTTAATAACGGTATATTAAACAATGTGTCATATAATAAAGTGCCTGAACAATTTCCAAGTCCCATGTTTGTTCGGTGAGCTTGGCTGTGTCACGAAATCTTGGGTTGTATCGTAGTGAATATTCCCGTGATATGGTAGATGGTGGTCTTCTCCAAGTCTTCTGGTTTCTCAACTTCCTCAGTTTTGTGAGCGTTAACTAAGTTTAGATATAACCAATCATATTTTGAATTTGTCAATGTATCAACGTCAGTTCCCTCAAATACTCAGCGTGAAAACCTGAAACGCTGACTCGTCAAAGCCCAGCATTGTGGCGTAACAGTGACACGCTGTACTTGCATTCGGGAGGATCCGAGTTAGATTCCAGCTCTGGTCTTCGTGGTTTCAATTTTCAATGGTATTCCGAAATCTTCCCAGGCAATACTGGAGTAGTTCCTCAACTAGGTCACGGTTCATTCCTCTACCAGTTCCCATCATTGTCGTCGGGGCCGCGGTGGCCGAAGGGTCAGACCATTCACCTCCCACCAAGGTGATCCGGGTTCGATTCCCGGCGGGGTCGGTCCCAGGATTTTCGCATGTGGGAATCGTGCCAGACGATGCCGCTGATCGGTGGGTTTTCTCGGGGATTTTCCGTTCCCCCGCCCTTTCATTCCGGCGCTGTTCCATACTCACATCATGTCACACCTCACCAGTGCTAAAGACCTCGATGTTGACCGCTGACCAAAATGTCTTGCTCACTTATTCCCATCAGTGTTAAGTTGTGCGTCGCCGACTCTAATGACCTCGATGTCGACGAAACGTAAAGTCCACTTACCCTACGTCGCACATACAGTGACGGAAATATTCAACAGTGACTTTACGCGAAGTATACGGCTCATGCCAAGCTGGTCATGACAGTGTAGACACCGGTACAAAGCAGACAACTGCGGATCTCTTCCGCAAACAAAAGAAATTAAAATGCGAAAGAAGCAATCTCCAAACGCAAGAGGGCTCTGATTAACCCAAGAACGTGGTGTAACTGATTTCCCAAGCGATCTCGCGTACGAACCGTTCTGCGTTGAAACGCGATGAAATGAGAGAAACTTAAAAAAAAAAAAAAATATATATATATATATATATATATATGGGAACAAGACGAGCATTGAAAAGTACACATTGAAAATCGTTTTTATTTTCAGTTAGTGAGTAAATGTTTTCAATAGTGACTGTATGCTCCAGTTAAATATTAACAGGCGATACTGTATTACAGTGTTATGAAAAAAAAAAGTGTTGGAAATTGTACAGGTGTGGATTTTGGTGTACTATTTTTAACATACTCAGAAGTGGCAAAGTACCTATTTTCTTTCACACGATTTTGCAATTAGGACAATAAGTAAATTATTGTTGTAATACGCTAGTAAACTGATCAAAGAAAATTTAAAATTTTCTACCATAGAAATAGAATAGTATGCGAGAATATTTAAATAAAATTCGCAAATATATGTTTACAGATCTTCACGTCTTTTACTGGAATGACCAGACCTCAGAATGTAAACACGCTAATTGTTTTGGAACTTAGCGAAGAGGTGCAGTGGTAAATACAGTGGATACACGTTCGAAATTAAATACGTTCGTAACCTGGTCCAGCCGTACATATTTCGAATTTCCGAAATCACTTAATGTCATGCCATTTCCTTTTGTTTTCCTTTATGAGCCACCGGGTCCGAGTCGTATGACATTGCTGTTGAGACGTTCCAATAAAGACATTATGTTGCTGTCATTATTATGCACTAGTCTGGATAAGTGGAATATCCGTCTTCGGCGATGCTGTAGGGCTACGTAATAACATTCGTGCAGTTACTAAAGCACTATACAGCATGTCCAGAAACAAATTAAGCACATCACGCAAATCTTGAACTAAATTGTAGACGAAAATGTTAGCGCCAAAATTTCGTACGATGACATTTTATGTGCAAAATGCGGCTACATAGCAATAAAGTTAGTCCCCTGTTGCACTCCACAGATATATTACTTACTGTGGCATCTCGTGGGTTGTTGCCAGGTAGGGCTGCAGTTGTCAACAGCTGTACAGGGTTCTGCGCTGGTTGACTCTACAGCCACTGACACACTGATGTGCAGGTGCCCCTTACTACTCAGTGGTCACAACAGATCTAGTAGCCGGCAAATATTTCATGGTCGTTGGTCTGCGGCGCGTTCATCAAGAGTGTACAGTTCCGACTATCTGCATTCTCACCTGGCAACAACCCACGAGCCGCCACTGCTTACTTATCTTACTAATCTTACTAGGCTACTACTTCTCCGACCTGCATATTATGGGTTCATGTTAAAATCCTGAGCAGTCTAGACATGATTCTAAGTTCACTTGACGTAACATACATAAAATAATACCTGGACATTGAGCACTAGAGGGAAGTATCCCGGTGTAAAGTTGCCATATTATGCACGTACGTAAAATGGCGTAACACAACATTTTGCCACTAACATTTTCTTCTCCAATTTAGTCCAGGATTCACGTGGTGTGCTTATTGTGCAATTGTTTCTGGACATCCTGTACATAAAAGCATTATATGGCTGTTCGTCATTGCGTGCATTTATTGCAGAGTCACGGTCACCTCACAATAATGCACTATACACAATTGAAAACTTAAGCATTTGACTTTAACATTTGATTTTACGATAGCTTTCAATACGTGGCTTCTTATGGAGTCGTAAACAATCCTTTCTTACTAGTACCATGGTACACAATGGTGTCGCCAAAGCTAAAGTCAAGAAGCCGTGACTTTACGTTTCCGATAAACTGAAACCTAAAGTCAAAGTCAAGATGGCCGTTCGCAAAGAACCAGCTGGTTATGTATGCTAGAACGAAATATGTTTATTTCTGAGCACCGTTTTGTTCTCCAGTATTGGGATTTCGTGAAAAAAAAACAGATTTTTTTTAATGTACTCGAAAAAACCTTGTAAGTAGCGAAGGAGAAATATTCGTTAATTAAGTTCAAGTTGCGTTAATAGATGGCGTTGCTGTTATTCTGAAAAATATTATAATAAATAAAAAAATTTTAATAATTGGGTTGATTATTTTAATATCTACATGATATGCTTTTACGGTAAGAATATAATAATTTATATCACAATATTTCCGTTTCAAAAACAGATTTCCAATCGTTTTTCAACTATCGTTACTTTAACTTAACATTTGTGTTGTGTATTGACGAAATACACAAAGTAACGGAAACGTAAAGTCAAATGCTAACGTATTCAATTGTGTATAGGCCTTAAAACAAATGTAAAATTCAGTACTGTCTGTAATCAACATAAAGACATACACAGAAATCCTGAAATGGATGTAACAGAGTATATAGAAAGACGACTCGAAACTTAAAATAGAACAGACAGTCACACAAAAAACAAAACCGGGAGTGCGATAAATGACTGGGAAAACGTACAAGAACGAGGGTTACACCAACGAGCAGAGCTCACTATATCGCACGTCCATTGCAAGACTCAGCCGCTAATAATCGGAAGTACCATTCTGTCAGAGTCCAATATGTGTTTACTTGTCGTAGGTAAACAAACTTTGGAAATGTTAAATGGTTTCATTTAAATAAATAAATAAATATGTGTATATATATAAATAAATATATATATATATATATTTGTTCAAACACGCTGTAACTCAGGAGTCGTATAGGCGACCGGCCCTTTAAAAGTGCTGCAGCAAGTTGCTATTATTTCTTTCTTTTTCGGAACTATGGTCGTGCATTACATTTAATATCTACGAAAATAACACCGACTTCAAACTACATTCCTACAAGTTAACATTCAACACGCTTAATATAAGTATGATTAACGGAACCCTAAACTGATTAAAAACAGTTTTTTTTTTTTCAGATTGCCATTTCTGAAAAAAAAAAAAAATATATGACCAGATTCGAATGACACACAGATCTAAATGTTATGAATTTTAAACTTTAATTTCCTTAAATAATATTACATGGTTTCTGACTATAGTCCGGTAGGAAAAATAGTGGTAGTTCAGAATAATCAGAACTATTCTTACAATTTTCTGTGAGCTATTATGCCTCCATATTTACTATTTTACATACAACCTCCATGTAACTAAAAGCTAGTGTAAATATTTCACAACTCTCGAAACTTTACTTCTATTTTCTCAATAAATACATTTTTTATTATTATAAGTGTTGGTAAGTGCTCACTTTAAAGTGAACCGCCTATAGCAAAGTACTGACCGCCAGAGTAACTTGCACGGAGATATGATAACGCCGGTCAGTGGCACTCAAAGCTTCATCTATTTAGTGACTCGCACACAAACACGCCTTATTTGTCCCAATGGCACACAAGGAATGATTGACGTTTCGAACAGGTACGTGTATGAGTTATAACACTGATGCCACGGGATAAAACAATAAATCCCTGTCGTCTTCCGTGTAGGCAGGGTATGTATAGCTAGTCAGCCATATTGAATTTAGAGTGACGTCACTTCGCTAACCATGCATTGTCATCCAAACTAAACATGTACGCGAAATTTCAGCTCAATCGGTTGAGGACAACTGCTTTAAAATTCAGTTGAAATATTTGACCCGAACAAACATGCATTGCAAGTTTAACAAAATAATTTAAAATGCTTGCTGGCTTGCTTTAAAAAAAAAAAAAAAAAAAAAAAAAAAAAAAAAAAAAAAAAAAAAAAAAAAAAAAAAAAAAAAAAAAAAAAAAAAAAAAAAAAAAAAAAAAAAAAAAAAAAAAAAAAAAAAAAAAAAAAAAAAAAAAAAAAAAAAAAAAAAAAAAAAAAAAAAAAATTCATTACGGTGCTCGAATTGTGTTGCGGTATCTTTGGGATGAGATAATGCGAAAGAAATAATCACGAATTTTCTTATTCCGTAAATTTTAATTAACTAGATCAAACTAACAAAAGCCTAAATACTGGCAATTAAAAAAATCTATAGTACACAAAACATTGCTACTAAATATTCGCTTTTAATTTAAAAGGTTGCCACTACCAGTGACAAACATTACGACGAGAAAAAACTTACCACCAGTATAACTCGTTGTGCTTGGAGTCTATGGCACATTTTCCGTCCGTGCCAACGTAGTTCTTAGAGATTCGTCGATTTTGTGTCACACACACACACACACACAGACAAATCACCACCTAGCTGGAGCATTTAATCGTTTCCTTTCGTGGTTGGCGACAATTTCCAACGGCAATCGATTTTCTTATCATAATGCGGCGCTGTTTCCGCGTTCCGAACATCACTCGCCTGAAATACTAACTGGCAAAACGTTTACATGGGAAAAAAGGAAGCGGGGTTGATTAATTGGGCTCGCAAGGTTCAGCCAGAGCCAGGCAATCAGTTGAGAGATGTTTGTCGCTAAGGGCAAAAACCAAACGACAGTAAGAAAATCCTGAGCACAAAGGAATTCGGTAGATTCAACAGATATACAACACAGACTTAAAGTGTGTGTTAGGAAGGGACAGAAGACGTTATTTAGTTAAAAATAAACGTTATTCATCAAAAATTACTATGCAAACACGTTCTCAGAATTAATTTATTTAAATTAGTTCAAAACGGTAATTAACAAACCCATACCGTTTCACCTTGCCGAATTACGGGAACTCGCAACGTAAGCAGCCTATATAAATGTTGCTTATTTTTAAGGTAAGAGCTACGTATGTATTTAAATTCTCTTTAAATATAATTTTAAGTGAAAAACCTTTAAGATCGGAACAAATTGTAGTACATGTTTAATATTTTTAGGTATTTAATATATACCTTACAAACGCTCTGAAAGTACCGAGTTGTTAATATTTTAATCCTAGCTACTCGTATGGTTACACTCGTAGTTTTACAATTATGTCGACAATAATTTTTATAAGACCTGATATCGGTATGGAAGAATCGCTGTATATTTTCGACACTAATATGTATTTGTTATTACCTTAACTTTTAACAGCAGTAAATCCCACTGTTTATTTGATTGTTTTCCCAAAAGTATTGCAAATTTTGTTACGAAAATGCACCAAAAAATAGACGTAAATTTTGAGGGTGAACTTTGCATAATTTCGCTAAAAGCCAACATTCAGTTGTGCACTCTACGATTGCACACTGTGTGTTATTATTTCAAAGTGCTGCATTAAAAATTCAGTTATTTGCGCTAATGTGAAAAAATTACCGAGCATGGCATTAATTTACATTATTTAGGCCTTAATGACGTTTTATCACAAACCATTAATTGTATGTTAGAGCCGACAGTGTTTATTGAATCTAAAACAATCTTGTCTAATCAGGGCTTAAGATTAGGACAGGATGGAATATAACAGAATGACATATTCCAGACAGTTTATTTTGTATCATCAGATGCCCTATAATCAGGTGCAAAATGTTTACCAGTGACCCGAATTCCGTAAACAAACAATTTAAATAATCTCTCTGGAAGTCTATATAAAAGCGTTTACTGAATGGTATATAAAGCTACAGCCCAAACCGTTAGCGTGAAACTTTCATTAAGGGAGGGGGGCTGAGTGATCCACAGTGGCGTCATTTGGGAGGCAGGGGGGGGCAAATGTCCACCCCCCTGGATTTAGAATTTTAAGTGTATAAAATATATGTTTTGTATTTTGTTATTTAAATAATGCTAACTTAAGCACATAAAACTGAAGTTTCTAATTTATACATACGTAATTAATAAAAAAAGATGCAACAAGGTCACTGTCACCGAAAAAATCTTGCCCCCCCCCCCCCAAAGAAAAACCTGAAATGACGCCCCTGGTGATACACTCAGGTCGTGGTATTACTTTGAAATATTTAACACACCTAAACTCCCCAATTGCACACTCCCAATGAATGTTTTGTAAAAAGAAATGTTTTTATTGAGGCAACATTCATCACTGATTATATTATACTCGGGGTGAATAAATTTCCATGCCACGTGATGCAAATAAATCTATCGTATATGTACGATACTCGATCAAAATGTCTCCGAATTGCATTTCGGCGCATAATTTTACTATTTTATGACGATTGAATTACAAACAATAAAAGTATTAAATTTATGAGATAAAATGTCGTTTTTACTGAGTACCAAAAATTATATAACTGTCTCGAGTGTAGGTTTCTATATAAAATGCAAATTTCCTACTGATTAACCATCAGTATTAATATGCATTTTTAAAAAGATTTTGGCCAGAATAAAATTGATTATATCTTGCGAAGCTTTGTACAAAGACGTTTTTTCATTTCCAAGTTAATTTTTGTATACTGTAATTCATTTTGAATGGCCTCTAGACTTTGATTTTAATACAAAGTGAGAGAAATCCCAGCAGGCATGCCTCAAAACTGTATTTTTTCCGAACCTTTATCAACAAGACACGTTGCGACTGCTAAAGAGATTATAGTTTTCCGACAAAATGCAGGATGCTTGCCAAATATTTGTGGTAGTGCAAGTTACAAGACGTATTGATAATTTAAAATCAAGTGGGTGAAACAAAGTACCATATTTCCAGTAAAAATGAAACAGTCTTTTATAATTCATAGAAATAATTCGCTTCGCAACAGAAATAAGTGCAGCTGTTCGCCGCAGTAGTAAAGTTGTGAAATACAATTGTATTTCCGAACACGTAATTCTCCGTGCAAACGAGCAGAGGATGCAGTGTAGCGTGAGAAACTGTGCAGATTTAGTTACATGCGGAGTCGTTTGCGGGAGGAAAATGTAAACTAGTTGTTTGCAGTAAGAGCATTCGTTTTGCTCTTCCCATCCGCAACATTTATCTCATCTTCTACCACTATCATTACTGGTTATTTTCATCACGTTTGGAATGAAGGTGAACCAAAGAATACTGACTTTATTGCGTTTATAAAATCAATTTAGTTTTGTTTTGACTTCGGTAAGTACGTGTTTATGCATATATTAGCTTCCCAATAAAACGACTTTACCTATATGAAAGAAGTCTGTGTACTTTGGTTGAACCATGTGTGTCATAGTTTCTTATAACTTCAGTAAGTTCTGGTATATGTATTATATACAATCATATAATGTTAATTTGTGTTACTTTATTTTATATTATGCTGTATTATAAAAGCTTGTCTTATTTTGCATCAATATGTTTACGTTACACGCACGTCATTCGACAATTTGTGCGCTTAAGTGCATCTGATATGTTAATTCCATCATAGGTACGGTATACTTTTAATTTCAGTGCAATAGAAATTTTGCATTTGGAGCTGTTTAAATTTAGTGAAACGGAGTATATCTCTAAATATATTACACACAAAATTACAAATTGCTTAATTTATTTTAATGAGGTGGCCTGAAGGAGCTAGATTAGGTCCTTTCGTACACGTTATAAACATTTCTGAGGTAAAAATTCTTTTGCGGATGAGGCAACAGATGACAAGTTAAAATTTACTCGATCTAAAGGGTTGAAGAAAAATACATTTCAACTAGTACTAATTATCTAGTTGAGAAAAGTGTACAAAATCACGACTAACAAAAAGCTTTTGCAATTGCACTATCTGAACATCCGTGCAAATTAATCCCAATTAAGGGCGCTGCCTACCCCACCCTTAAAATGCGTTGCAGTATGTACGTAAACAGGTTTTCATTTTTCTACGAAAATATTCCACTTGTGACTATTGTGCCAACGTATGAAAAGAAAACAAACTTCAGAAAAGATCGGAACCTCATTTCTAAAACAACAAGCTCGTGAAAAAAAAACTGTTTCTAAGCTCTCGAACATGGTTAAAATAACCTTTTTCAGACTGCTGTACTTCAAAATGTACTGACCGGATGTATGCGAAACTCCGATATGAACATACACCAAACTTTGCAACAAACTTTACACCAAAAAATTGTGTGGTCACTGTTTAGTGTAACATAGCAAAAATGGTTCGGCGGGAACCTTGCACGCTAGTTTAGCACTTTGCTCGCTGAGGCGGTGCATAATTTTCTGCACGCATCAAGGTCGCCCTTATATCTCCGTCGTTTCTGGGCTTCTAACGCGCAGGTAGGCGACGCCCGTAAGTACTGATACATGTCGTAATATTGGCGAGGTGAAACGCATTGTCACAGAATATTTAGGCATACAGAAGTGAAACAGCAAGTAGGACAGCGAACTCAGCCACACACGCCAGCAAAATGGCTTCCCTGGCCAGGAAGATGGCGGAGACACCTACCGCCAATCAGCGTAAGGCGGCTACCCTGCTAGCCGGTAGCCAGGCCAATAGGAAACCTGCCGTAACATGCAGGAGCCAAACATACACGGGGCTGATATCAGCAACCTCGGGCAGCCAATAAGCGGCCAAGTTCGCCCGTATCAAACGAGCCGCCACGCCATTTCACGTCTGTATTACTATTTAGTCTGTGGCATTGTAATGTTATATTTGTGGTGATATTATAAGCGTTTCAATTATTCGGAGTATATTACATTACATGAAGAATTACATTTAACATAAACGCACAATCTAAGAACCCTCCCACTTTCAGGAGTTTTATGCAAGCACATTTACGAGCAAGATGGTGGGAGGCATCTCTACCGTAAGATATCATAGACAAAATAGCTAATCGGAAGTCATTGTAAATTCATATAAATAGCTTCACATCTAATCATAATTCTTTATAAGCACCAATTCAGTTTTGTTCACGATATCAAGTAAGTACAAGTCCCCGGAGATGAATATGTTTAGCAAGATATCACTTCGTCTAACGATGCTGTGTGCCATACGTGGAAACTTTAGTAGATGCGCTAGCCTAGGTGGTATTCCTTTTCCAGCTAGATTAATCTATAATCCTTTGCACATGTAATACGCAATTATAAAATGCTATGACAGCAGTAGCCAATAGCCTTGCGCATAGAATGCCACTGAACGCATGGCCAGTGCACACCACCGAAACTGGTTGTACACAATACGTAAAGCGCTACGCGAAAATGTGAATATTAGTAAGATTACAGTATGTCCAAGTATTAATTTTTATGTTATTTTTGTTTCAAATAAAGTGTTGATTGTTTAATGGTCATTGTGGTTTGTGAAAACTGTCATGCACTTAACAGTTATTATTGGTGTATTTTAATCAGGTGTGGTGATTCAATTATGGAATCAAATTAGCTAATTTGATTAAACTGATAAATTGTATTTCCAGTCTAAAATACAGTTAACTAATTTCAAAGTGAAAAATTATCTAGTAATACAGCTAGCATAATACCATCCAGCCACGTTTACAGTTTTCATCTCGGATGCTCTAGGGACTCTTGTTTATGCATTGTTTCGGTTTTGTGAGTAAACTGATTACTTGCACTTGTTGATCTCTCAGAGAAATGTGATTGGCTTGGTTTGTACTGGCGAAAGCTATGTCTCAAAAATTAATTCCAAAGCATTATCCAGAATATAGGCTGACACTCAACTCAGAGCAGTTAATAACATTGTTCGTACTACACGAATTTGCGAAGTTTCATAACATCAGTCAATTTTTTTCTTTTACTTGCTTCACGATACATATTGATGGCGAGTGTTTTAATGCGCAAAATCACTATGTTTATATACATATATACACTATATCAAGTTACATTTATTTATTTTATTTCAGATCTTCCGCAAAAAAATCATAATTGTCCGTGGTTGTTTTGAAATAAACATGTAAAAATAATTCTTACCTGTAACAGCCTGTATTATTACGAAAATATTTGTCATAGACAAAGAACTGCAGGGAAAGTTAGCTACATAATAGAATCTGTTGTCAGCATGTCCGGTAGTATGGTTTTCATGGCGTCCAAAGTTCTCGTTTTGAGGTCGGTACTGTTAGCTGGCAATGCTGGACGAATCACATGATCTTGTTTATGTACCCGCACAGAAAAAAACCGCACGGAGTAAGGTCTATGCTTCTGGGGGCCAGTGATAACAAAATATAAATATGTGATTCTTGCGTTAACAGCTGAGATTTACAAATATTGTGTGTGTATATTCGAGTGCGTGCTAGAGAGAAAGAGAAAATGCGCACGAAAATGTTGAAAGTACATCCTACCAACACCATCTTGATAATATAGCCAATATTTCTTTCTGAATGGTCCTGTTAAAGATCACATGTGATTATGTCGTTTGACATGTCTCTGTGATGTAGCCAGGAGATCACTAGGATTGCCTGGGTGCCTAAACTTCTACGCTTTTGGTGTTAGCATCAATACGACTGTTCTTTAGCACCAGCCAGGGGACACGTGTGACGAGTTTTACGTTATGTACGCAAACAGTCATTGTGTTCCAAGTGATCTTACGTAGGGACAGTTAAATACTTTCTCCGTGTTACTAATGATCCAAGCGCATATGCACAATATCTAGATGTGAAGCATTAAATTTCTTGTAGACCTTTACGTCTTGTGATACAACACGTATGCCATACAATGAATATACAAGTAACCAACTGCATAACGACCTCTACAGTTGAATCCCGATTTTTTTTGTAATTTTATCATTCTGAAATCAATTCTCACAAATTCCATGCCTCTCCAGAATTGGGACAAAGTTTGCTGCTGTCGTCGGACAAGTGAAGTGTAAGCCAGCCGTGTGGCTGCAATTGTTGTGGTTGGGCGAATGTATGTGCATTCGCCACGATAAATTGCGGTTTATTTTTCTTCCACTTCCGTTCGTTCCCCCCCCTTTTTTTCTGTTGGCGTCTTCCGAGCGAGCTCTCCAAAGCGAGCGTCTAACATGGATCCGACAAACGAAGGAACCTGAGATAGGTAATCACGCGCTACTTTGTCTCTGTGTGTATCTGTCAGTCCTCATTTCTTACTCACTACTGTTTATTATATTTCCTAGGAACTTTTAATTTGTTTCGTTGACATGAATCTTTCATCATATGCGGAATACTGCGTTTGTCGTACAATAAATTATAAAAGTCATTTTCAGTTAGATCTATGGGTCTCGCGAAATAATCCCATTCTTTGACAGTTGTGCTGGCATCCATTTTACAGTTGTGATGGAAAAAGCAGCGTGTTCCTCTACCACTGGTGATTTCTGGTACAAACAAGCTACGTTGACTGGAAAATTGTGCAGTATATCAGAATAAACAGTATTTTCCTGCAGAACCCTGCACGCGTAATTATCTTCAGAACTTTCAAAAGCTAGAAGTCGTACGTAAGGTAGAATTATATATTTACAGTTTGACATTCTGCAGAGTGAGCTTGTGCATAAACCAAATGTGGCAGAGGCAAATTTGTTTATAGAAACTGCTTTTTAAATACATGGCGACACATCTGTCAAAAAAGTGAAATTCTCACATGGGACAGACTCTACCTTCCTTGTCCAACCTACTAAAGCATGTCTGAATATTTCTAACCGCTCTCCTTGAAATTAGGCGTGAGAACATCAGTAAACACAATTCATCCATTTTAGGTTGCTACTATTTGCAATTAATTAATCTCTATTTATACTTTGGTAAATCCTGACGTAACAAAAATTTATACATACATGAATAACACCTTCCGACGAATACTAACGCTTTAAATATTCTATAAATAAAGTAAAGGTAACTTCACAAGTCGCCTGTTACAAACTATGTATCTAGATAAACTGTTCGGACGTTGGTATAACGATTATCCGGACATGGCTAGACATAAAACCCATGTTCTATTTATAAATCGTATGAAAATAAACCGTCTTACTGTTAGTGAATTTGGAATGGTATAGCTTCAAAAAAATGGTGTTAAATTTTCCGAGTTACAGCAGTTTATTTTAAATTGCAATATTTAGTGAATAATTGTATTAATATTGTCATTAAGTCTCGTCATTCAATCTACACAGACATTCAATGTAAAATTTCACCAAATGAAAGTGTTAACATGATGTTACTGTGAACGTTTTGATGAGCATTTAATGTTATGTATAGCCTTCGTCGCTATGTTCACTTAACTTTTTAGATCCAGGGGCTGATTTGAATATAAATGAACTCGTCCAGAGATGCATTTACCCGTAACGGTTTTTGAATAAAACATCAAATAACCAATGCATATTTACATATATGGTCTAATAGTGTACGTTTATCGTGCACGAGTGCTCGGTTTTTTTCGTGCATGTAACTACAAATGCTAGATTGATTAGTAATACACGCTCTTGTTTCATGGCGAGTGAATATTGCACGAGTAGTGAAGTGCTGCCAGGAAATGAAAGCGACTATAAATAGAGTCGGTTACATACGCGAGAATCGCAGACGGTCCGTGCATTTTGGAGTTGACTGAATCTGTAAATATCTGAACAGCGGTGTATGTGGAAACAGCGTACTTCTATTTATTTTGTAACAAAAATATAATTTACAAAAAAAAAGAAAGCTAAATCCGTAAACGTGTGTCATCAGATGTTCTTACGATTAAAATACTTTTAAAAAATTGCTTTACACTTAGTTTCGTAAATCTGAAAGAAATATTTTGAGGAAAGTCTTCACTATAAAATTATTTTGTAGTAACCACAAAATAGTTTTGTGGTTCCCACAATATTTAAGTGGTATAAGCAAAATGTTTTTGTCGTGACCACAAAATAAATTTTGCAGGATAAATACCCACAAAATATTTTGCAGCTGCCACGAAATATTTTATTTCCGTGAGTATATATAAGTTAATTAGTGCTTAATAAACTGGGTCGAATACTTAAACTGTATCAGCGTCTATTTGGAATTGTTGAAACAACACTTGAGGAAATTAACTATACACGCTGCAGTGGGTCGGTATCGAGCTAATGACCTCCAGAATACGAGTCAGGTTCTAGTCAGTCTCTACATGTGACTGAAGATCAGTGGCGGCTTGTGGGTTGTTGCCGGGTAGGGCTGAAGTTGTCAAGAGCTGTACAGGGTTGTGGGCTGGTACTCTACAGCCACTGACACGCTGATGTGCAGGTGCTCCTTACTACTGAGTGGTCAAGAAAGATCTAATACCCGGAAAATATTTCATGGTCGTTGGTCTACAGTGCGTTCATCAACAGTGTACAGTTCCGACTATCTGCAGCCCCACCTGGCAACAATCCACGAGCCGCCACTGCTGAAGATGTCATCAGTTCACGAAACGTAGCGTCTGTTGTCGAAGGGTACGTTTGCAACTGTTTCGTCTGTGTTATCTTCGTTGTGTCGGTTGTATTTATACACATTCCAGTCTCTGTTCGTTTGTGTAGTCCTTTCCCAGTTTCGTCGCTATTTTTTTTTCAAACAACTGGTATTTTTTATTTGTCTGTTTTACTTTTCGTTTTATGGTCTTTCTAGATACACTGAATGTGTCCATTTCCAGAATTGTATTTCTATAACATATTTGTTTGCGGCTGCTAATACCGCTTTTATTTTTGTTTTATTATGGGTTTTCTGTGGCTATTAAATATTCATTCACAAAAACGCGAATGTTTGCAGTACATCGCATTATTAAAAGTCATTTATAGATTAAAAGTTATCGTTAAATATAATGTAGTTCGTTCCCCACTTCATTTCATAGGTACATTCTTTGTAAAATGAGCACATATTAAACTAGACGACATATGCTTAGAGTACAAACTTACACTTAAGACACTCATTAATTTGATGGCTAATCAATAAAAACATTTCTTAAGTTAACACGATTGGCAGGTATGTAGTTTATATATGTGGTCCCAGGAATACGTTATTTCTTTATTTAATATAATTAAAGTGCTAAGTATTTAAGCGATACCAAATTGCAATTGACATGTCCTTGTTTTTATTGAAATGGAGCCTGAATAAAGTTACCAGGTCATATGGTACATGTGCAGAAGGTTATCATTAGTTAAATAGTAAATCGAAAGCAGAACTTTACAAAGTACTTGATTAGCTGGGAACAACGTATGGTTAATAAATACGTTTCACTGTTGGAATCGCTTAAAGGCACAATTAAAAATGTAAATTCTGTATTACGTGGTTAATTCAAACAGTTATTAAAACCTTGGACTTTCTTCATACATGAAATAAACATAGTATAAGCTATGGGAAGCTATGCTGCATTTTCCCTACAGATCGGTTTAAGAACATTTATTTCATTGCCAAAATTTCCTATTATGGTTTATGTCAACAACTGTGATTTGATTTAGCTATAATAATAAATTTCGATTGCTGTATGCATGGACTAGCTAATGTTCTAAAACTTTGAACAAATATCATAGCATGACCAAGTATTTAATGTAATAAAATTTCGTGAATGTTTGTCTTTGATTTGAATATAAGCGAGAATTTTAAATGTGATAAAACACTAATTTTATATTTCCTTACTTATCTGAGCATACATTGTACTACAAAAAAATAAATAATATAAAGCAAAACGGATTTGAAAAGTCTGTTACTATCCACACATAAAGTCTTGCAAATAAGAAACGGCTATCAAAATTTCAATCAATACTATTTACTGTACCCTTCGTAATCCTTTCATGGGTACAGCGATTAGTAAACTATTCGTAGTTAACGAATTATTAGGGTTGCTGGTATTTAATCAATATTTAATGCGACAGTGGAATGTAATTCCAAATAGAGCAATATCTTACTATTAGAACCATTAAATTAGTTGACATAATTTTCCGTTCACTTTCTTTTATACCCAGTATCTCTCTTCTTCGGAGATTCCTCGCTAGATAAAGTAGGTATTTGCAAATTTGAGATGTCTGGGAAGTGCTATTTCATTTTTTGTTCGATTTATGTTACCCGCGTATGACATGAAAAGGGGTCGCTTGTAGCACATAACCTCACCCCGACTATGTGACCGTCAGACTAACTCGTATGAGGTTAATTCTACTAAAGGTTAGAAATATTGTTAAAAGTTTATCTCAGGGGAAATTTCTGCCGCTTGAGCGCTGATATCGCTAATGGATACAAACTGACCAATCACAGAGTTTTCCTGAATTTTATAAGTTATATGAAGTTGATAACTTAAAACGTGGAATTAGTTTTTTTTTCACCTTTAAATCAATTTTAATTACTTCGGCCATTTCCAAGCTTATTTTAATTTAATTTTACTACGGTTTCGTATTTTTCTGGTCCCTTTGCGATAGTAGCGAAACTGGCAGTAGAAGTTTTCCCTGTGTCAAACTCTTCCATTAAAAACATTATCTTTCTAACTTGTAGTAGAATTAACCTTACTTTTACCACCAACGGGTTCAAACTTCACGTCTCGTTGAGAACGAGGTCATTAGATATGAAATCACTGGGTCCTACATAGAGAAAACAAGTATGGAATCGACATTTTTTTTTTGTGAGGAACAAGGACTTTTTAAAATAACTAAACTGTTACGCTGCTCTTTTGTTACATGACCAAATTGAACTCTTACATATTGCAGGCGAAGATAGGGAATTGTGTTCTTTACCAGGGGTGAGGGGAACGAATTTTTATACAACAAAAAGTTGGTATAGGATATCGCATGTTATGGGCTGCAATACGGCGCCTTCAGTTTGGTTAACACATAGAGATAGGCCGTCAGCATTTGTCTTGCACCCCTTGATGAGAAATTACACCAGTGTTTCCAAGCAGTGATTTCGGAAAACAATGGAAAACAGAAATCAGGATGTCGAGACCAGGAATCGATCCCGAGTCATCCTTGGATGGGCATCTGTCTTGTTGATACATCGTGTGTTTTGACATTTGTACGTAACCACTAAGCGGGGCGTCTGGCTGGCACTTAATTCGTCTGAGTACAGAGCAATAATTTTACAGGGAAGGTATATCATGTCCAAAAATGGTGGGAGATCTGCATCCCCGCTAAAACATTTCTCGAAAAATAGAAAAGATACCATCTGCGAACCCAGATTTTCCCCAGAGGTAATTACTAATTACGTTGTCCTTGTGGAAGGGTGTATTTTGCACAACTGTATCATTGATGGTGTTATATTGGGGAAGAAGAATGGGGCTTACCGCATCGTCGCTTCTGGCTAACCCCACGAGTGCCATATAAATTTGTAATGTGTATGGCCCTACAGGGAGTTTCTCGCTGCGACAGATCTCTAAGACTCTCGCTGGCATCTGGTGTGGTTCTCCGGATGCTGGAATACAGTAGGTCTTTTGGGGACAAAATACCATAACTGGCCTGGACAGGCAGCAGATGTGAAAGTGCCACCTTGGCCAACTGACAGCTGTGATCTGAGTAGTGATGGGTCGTATGCGATCGAGCCTTTGAAAATGAACGACTGTTCGTTTTTGTCATCTTGTCAAAAGATGCAAGCTGCTCTCTGCTAGTTCGTTAGCGAACCGTTACAGAAGCGTTAGCTGTTCGCAGCTCGTCCGTACGTGTGTTGAGTCGCGGACTGGCGAGATGTTCTCGGCAACTATTTCGGTTCGTTGGCTGTACTGACTCGTGAACGAGAATACTCTTTTGAACAAATATTCGTTCAGAGTAGGAGCGTGTGGGCCAGCTATTAGTTCGATCTAGCTCACCGCTGAGCCAGAGTCAGTACTATTTTATTTTAACTTCAAGGTCGCACTTTAAAAATAATCTATTTTTGGATGTTTATTTACTTATTGTATTTGTAAACGTACTGCACTGGCGTTGTGTATTTGAATCCTGTGTCTCAGATGCTCACGAGCAGTTATACTCTTAAGAGTTAGTGGAAATGGCGCGTGAATCGTACTGTAGCGTGGTACGAAAAGTTTTATTTTCTTGTATAACTATTAAAAATGTTTCCAAAGCGTTTATCTACGAAAAAAAGATACCCTTCAAACTGTGTCACTGTGGTCTTAAAAACACCGTCCGCAAATTAATAACATGATTACCAAGCTCCTCAGAAGTGCTCAAAATAACTTTGTAACGTTGCTGTAGATGAGTAAATATCAACCGTAATCTTAAAACAAAACCATAAAAAACCTGCGTTGGAATTTACCACATGCATTCAAGAAATGAAATAACAGGGTCATCGCTTGAAGTCCAATTGAAAAACGGTTTCTACGAAAACACTGTACGCTATTTAAGTGCTTCGTGCCTAGAGGCGATGAGGTGTTTTACAGACGTGTTATAATCGACTAATTGCCTTCCCCGTTTCCGTTCCTCGAACGTAAAAAGAAATGTTAAGGTCCACTAACTCTTAACGCCACGACAAAATATTTCTACTAATTTTCCAATAATTATTTTATCAAGCCTAAAAGAGATCAGGGATTGTGAGCTTGTTTCCCACACTTGTTGAAAATAGTTTTTACCTGCAGATTTAACTTTTTAAGACAAAAACACGTAAGGTTTAGGTATTTATATAACTAAGGAAATTATCATTTTAGTCAAAACCATACAAATTTGTCTATGCGAACTGTACTTAGTCGTGAAATCTTTTTTAAACCAAACTGCATGATGGTTTGATAGTAAAATCTCTCTTATACACTTTAAAAAATTACTCTCGCAAAAACAGTAGTAATGAGGGTCCTGGCGTGAGAACAAATATGTCGTAATTGTATCCGGTACGGCAGATTCACCTTTCGTGATATCACTTTCGTACAAAAACAATTTTCCGCATTGATATGAGTGACAATACTTCCCTCATCTCAGTGGAGAAAATGGTTTTGTTCCGAGAGTGATATCGTGTAAGGCGACTGAGCCACACGCACGTGTTCACGACATTCTGCGACTTTATAGGCGTTCCACTTTGGCGTAGCTTCAACGAGTAGTTTCCCAACAGAGTGCTTACTGCCCACGTACAACACGGGTTCCCCAAGACTGTCTTTAAATCCTTCCTTGGCCAGCCCAGTCTCCAGAATTGTCACCTAGAAGATCACGAATATGGATCCAGCTGGGAAGACCGCCTTAAACAAAATCCTGTTTACAACTTCAACACAGTCATTTTGATCCAAATATAACTGGACAAATTTCGCCACAGTAATAGTTTCATTCATACTGGTAATTAAAATAATGCATTATTTTTATACGTCATCAAACGTTATTCAATTTAAGTGTCTCAATCTGAGAGTGGCCTTTTTATGTAAATAAATGCCATTAGCTGTTTGGAAAATAAAACGCTGGAAGGTCTTTAATTGTACAATTAAAGCCTGCCTGGAGGAGTCTCAATTAATTTCTTTGAAAGAGTATGCTAGGGCTACTGTTCCATGAAATGACATAGACATAAATGCTCATGAGTACGCACTTTTAATTTGAATTGGGAAACTCAAGATAACGATTACTGAATTGGGCATAGCATTGGCATTGCTTCGTGTCATCCAACTTTTGAGGTATATCATTGTGCGTGTGTGAAGCCCTGACTCACGCATTGTTCCCGAGGGTAATCAGATTGCGACCGACGCGACATCAGCTTCTTTGTAGAAGACGCTCAGGTAAACTTAAAAGTTGCCTTCTTGTCTACGTGGAAACACAACAAAGACATCCACCCGCTTCGCCCTCCTCTCTTCCCTAGTGGAAAGAAAACACAAAGAACGGAGGCCGCACAAAGGACGATAATGGCGTACATAAAGTAAATTAGCCGAAGGATGTAGGTGTGGAAGTAACCGTGGAAACCTTTCTGTTGGCAAAGTAAATAATTAAAGAGAAGAGCGGTAAGAAAACTGACGCAGATAATAACGAGGTTCTGCGTAGTCTGACTCGGTCTTTGAACGCAGAATGCTGGCGTTTACACAAGTTCGTAGTCACTTGCTGGAGAAGAAAAAGATCTATAAATAATAGATAGAGCTTGTTTCTGTCCCTACAACCACACAAAAAAACTTCTCAAGTTCGTACTTCCATTCCTTTTTAATATCAGAATGTAGAAAAAACCAGCTTCAAAAATCATGTCACAAGATAGTAAATTGTGATTTTACTGTGCATGTTCCACTGCACACATAAGTGATTCATTTGAAAAATTAAATTATCCTATTAAAAAGATAATTATATCCGTTTAAGAAATAAAATGTATTGGCTAAACTGTGCATTGCATACAAACGTTAACAAAGATGACATATTTAAAACACATTTCATCTTATGTGTACATATATGTATACGTATTACATATATATTTACACGGACTGTAGCCAAAAGTCGCCTGTTTTAGTAATACACGTTTCATAGTTTCATACATGGAATGAGGAATACTGAGGAGTTTTATGGGTACATACGCGACTTAATATTGAACTATGTATGTAGCCTAACTTACAAAGTTTTTCTTTGAAATTTTAGTTGGTTTATCCAGAGTCTTTCCTACAAGTAATTACGTTTTCTAATAATTGCGTATATCTGTCAAAAATAACTGTAATATATCACAGCAAAGTATTAAATATGCTATACAGTAAATAATGTGACGGTGTCATAGGTCATTATTAACTATTTTGTCGGAAGATTGGTACTTAGTTATAATTTTTTAGAAGTTCCAATTTATTGCTTCTGTGTTGCCACTGGCCAAAGATCTTTGTTGTTATTTTGATAGGAATTTTATTTTAAATTGAGAAACAAAATAGTAGAAATTATAAGGTGAGCAAAGAAAACTATCATGAAAAAACTCATTCAGTAACACGTTCACAATTGCTGAAGTTACGAAAAAAAATCATTCAAAAAATAAAAGTTATAAGTAAAAATGTGTGGAAAGTCAATAAAAATGTAAGGTGATCACGAAATGCTCTAAACTAAATTTTCAAGTTGTGCTGGTATCGGTAAGCTGGTTGTAAATCATTTGCCATTTCTATTTTGAAAGCTTTCGTTACAGTAAACGTATTATAATCTTATTATTTCGAAAATAAAAGAAACAATACGTAATAGCCTTTTTTTGTAGTTAGGAATTTAAATAATTTTTTTTCTCATTATCTAGATTAGTTCGCTAATTCTATTTCCATTATATCACTTTATGGCCCCCTGACCGACCGACTCGAGCGCAACTTGTGGCAACAATTCTCCGTTATCAAACTCGTCCATAAGATACTTTATTATCATCCTAACCATAATGGCGCTCCGTACAGTATAGCAGTGGGAAACATGTGTACCGTTATTTATCATTTTTGGGAGAACGAATAAAGTTAAATGTATTAGTATTCGGAAGTAGGTTCCGTAATGCCGAATAATTGCATAAGACATTTGATATATATAAATCTTTGAACTTTTGTAAGAAAAAATGTGGGCAATTAGCTTTTTTAAATAATTTAGGTAATTGTAGTATAGTAATATGCAGCATATATATCACATAAAACCATCCTTGTACCTTACCATTTTCTATAGCATGTTGCAATCTGAAAATTTCTGGAATAATAATAATGTAAAACAGTAATTAAAATTAAAAAATTCCAAATTTTTCCCCAACGAAAACAGGACGTCTACTTGTGGAGATATGGTGCTTCTATCCCCAGTACCTTGGATGAACGCGGAGCAGTTATGAGAGGATAAGGAAGTGGCAACTCACGTAAACTAAAACTGAGAGGGATTATCTGCAGGTCTCATTGGGTTCAATGACAGTATCACAACATAATGTTATCAGCTACATCCCGATTTGCACGAAAATGCCTACAATAGTGCGGTAAAGACAAGTGAGGTGTCATTTTATTCAGTTTTATTTCTGTATATTATGAATATTCTGACCCGCAAAATGGATTTTCAATTTTTTTACTTTTCTTTAAAAACGATATGAAAGCTACCGATTTCGATTTCCGAGTTAGCATATCCACAATCTACACAAATACTAACTATAATGACACCTCACTCGTCTTTACTGCACGATTGAAGGTATTTTTTTCACTCAGCTGATAGACTAACAAGCTTGTTCCTTTTCTCGATTGGTTCATTACACGATTGTGTTTAGAACGATCTGCATTTTGAGGATACTTCTATTGAAAATAGCGTTTATGTTACATAATAAAAATAATTAAACCGGTCGGTGTTTATTCTTCAGTACACTAGCAAGAAAGCATTTTAGAAAAAATCATTGGCATGATAGCTAACATAAGAGCCTCTAACTCATGCAAATCCCAATTCCGGAAACCTAAAAGACACTGCCGTCCTTGTAAACGTGTAAAACTGTTACTTTCGCAATAAAAAATACCAAATATTTCATAAAAGTCTAAGTAGCCTAAGTTTATTTTGATAAGCACTAAGAACACAACCCCAACCTTTCAGAACGCAGTCTCAATATCAGCGAATTTGTATGTAGTTGCAATAGCGTAATTTTCTTTGGTTTGTTTCATTGTTATAATGTCCAATTTCATATATGGGGATGTACAATCCTACAAAAATAAATATGCATATTTTCAGTTAATACATAAGTAAATAATAATGGTATGAAATATAAGTATTAAGGTGCGGTTAACAGTTCATTAATTGTTCACATCTCACAGGTGTCTTCTTTAGCCCTCTGGGCATCTTGTTGGGCTGTTGTTATGTAGAGGGAATATTTTATATCCGTCTTGAGGAACCTTTTGGAAAAACGAAGGCTTTATAATTTCTTCAAGCAGACAGTCAGAGACACTGAATACAATTGTGGAAATAACATTTCGATATTCCCACTGGTTCATAAGTTACGCCCTAGTGGGAGGCTACAAATCTCAGGGAAATTTTGGGAATAAAAAACGTTTTCTAAGCAGTTCTGTACCTGAAAATAATAGCCAATTACATAATTTAAATGTTGCAATAGAATTTAATGACCTATCAAAACATAGGATACACTTCTTCCTGCATAGTGCGTAGGTCACTGACTACGAGGGAAATTGTGTGATAGAAGCACAAATACTGCAATGCAATTGAGCGAAACGAAACAATATAAAGTACCTTCATTAATAGGTGGTTATAACTACACAAGACGCACAGTGTTACAAGTCTGCGAAGTACCAGTGACAAGTTAGTGTGTCAGAGCACTGTAGTTCACATATTTTCCGCGGATATACAAAGGTTTGTCGAGCAGTATGTACGTACGTGCAATGTTTTGTTGAATTTACTCTAACGAAGCCTAGCGACGGCCTCTACGCTACTATTCACACTGGCTTGTTGACGTTTCGCACTTCGCCAAATTAGCGAAAAACGGTAACTTCGGACCTCGAAAAAAAAAATATTTCCCGTCGTGTGATGACATCGCGCCTTTAGTGCTACTAGTGTTACTAATGGAGATATGGAGATTATTTTGCCGTCTGTTCTAGGTTTCTAAAAGTTCTTATTTTCAAATGACCACTAACAATGCATAATTACCGAGTTTTCATAAAGTAATTATAACTTTCTTCTAAAAACCATTAAAACAAAATATATAGGTTAAGTAATAAACATTTGTATGAGTTGAACACATTAATTCTTAGTAAAAATGATTAACATAGGTGCGTCATTCTGATAGCACGTAAAAGGATATTTTTCGTATTCATTCAGGGCCGAAAATGGTAACACTGAAAACATCTTTGTACAACATTTGTTAACCATATTGCAAATGAGAAAATATTTGTGTGTGCTTAACCAGTGGAAGTATGCATTCGGATCAGTTTAGAGTAAGATAGAGTGAGGGGAAGAACTTTTACTTCAAAACATAAGTAATTTTTACCAATGAGTAATGACATTTTCAGACCGTTTTTGAAACCATTCGTTTGCAGATTGTTGAATTATGTACGTAATAAAACTTATATATCCTAAACATTGAAAATAGCTTTCGAAGTTATTCAAATTAGAACACCTTAGGTGTAAAGGATGTTGTACGTAATTCAAAAAGTATGGTTTGAACAGTGTAGCAACTCGTACAAAAAATATTGGAAAAACACTTAGTTAGAATTACTTTGCATACATATTTTACGGTACATCTGTATACTAATGAACATTCGTAAGATTTTACCAACATATGTACAAAGACATTAAACTAAACCCAATGAAGCTTATCTAGTTCTTGATTGAAGTAAAAATCTTGTACTTCTTTAAAATATAATACATTGTTAACATAATCATTTTAAAAAATACTATTAATTTGTGTGTATAACTTCATTTTCTTATCCCGTTCATTTCTAACGCGAAAGAATTAATCGAACTTGCTAGTTGTCCGCAAGTGTTAAACCTACATCTTCATGTACTTAAGCTATATAATTTTGCCAATTTCTTTAAAGTAATGATATGACTTATGCATCTTTCATGAAAGACATAACGTAACTGCTGTCATGTCACTGACAAAATCATTTTGGAATAATAATATATGAAATTTGCACTAGTGCATAAAAATACACGTAAACTTATTATGTTTTCTTTCGAATATCGCCAACTTTTTTCTTCGATATTGTAGATGAACACGAAATGTTCAGTTCAACTCATTCAGACACGTACTGTAATTCTGCATTTGTTGGCCAGACTGTCTGCACTACACCTCCACGTAGCAGTTTGAGGGAGAACCTGGTTATCCGTAGAACAATCTTCGCACATACAGTATGTCACATTGCTTGCCCTTGGACTCGCAGTGGAAGACGTATCTAACGACCATCCAAGAAAATCTACAAATGTTAACCTAGTTTGGCGGATTGATCTTGTCGATCCCGGCAGCCTTAAGTAGATCTGAATACGTGACGTCACTCACAGTACGCCAACAGCCAACTTTTGAATTTGTTCTACATGCAATTTTATTTTTTTACCCGTGGAGTAAACAAGAGAACCTAGAGAGTCTTAACAGTGTTAATTTTTTTATTTATATTTTTCCTGACGAACTTCATTACCGCCAAATTTATGATTTCAAATCTACTTTTTTTTTCAAGCTTAATAATACTAATTACATATTTGTTCCTGCTATTACCTGATATGTGTCGATAGTTTCAAACGCATGCATGCCACTGGTTTTGAATTTTAGGGTTTTCTAATTTAGGTAATAGCTTTGCGTCATAAGTTTATAAACGTAACTCTGAATTTGCAGATTATTTGCATACGTTATGTTGTTACCTAGGTAACTTTACAGTGATCAAGCGTCCAATTAATGTGATATGAAAACATAGTTAAATCTAGTAAATGCCGATCGCAACATAACCGACAAAATGCGCAGAACATTTGTTTTAATTTTAAGTAATATTGAAATCCATACATCCCAGTATGAAATTAAAACAATAAAATTTCAGTAGTAACGTTTTCAAACTGGGATAATACTAAAGACCCCCAAAAACAATTATTTCGATTTTCCTTATACCAAGAATAACCCTCTCGGTTTTTACCGTTGCTCTTTTCGGTTATACGTGTCCTCATGTTAACTTTATCACCAGTTAAAAAATGTTTTGAGCTACACGATGTAGGTTCAAGTAACTGCAATTCAAGTTTAAAGTATGTTCAAATGCTGTATTCTTCTCCGTACGGGTGATTACAGAAACGGCCAAAGAATACTGTTTACAAACTTCACACTGTAATAAGAAGTAAATAAATGTATTTTTTACTACATCACATTATCATTTCTATCCCAGACAAGTGTCAGGAGAAAGTATTTGGTAATTAAAATAATGAGGATTGTAGCAACGTACTATAAAAAATTTCCTGTGTATATTTCATACGTGCAACGGAATTCGAAATGTGTATATTTTTACACATGCCTTATGGTAATAAACATATTCGATATTAACGTTACATTGGAAATAAACACGAACTAAGCCAAATGAAAATATTTAATTGTGGGCTATATACACAATAATTAGCCTGTAATTTCAATTAAATCGTAATTTATACAAATTTGTCGAGCAGACTAGCCCTTTTTATTTTGGCAATTTTGATTGTAATTAGCAAATACTTGTTCATATATTGAATTCTGTTATGGCTTGTTAAGGATAATGTGAGCAATTTTGAAACACTAGCTACCGTAAACTAGGTATACTTTGCACCAACATGTATAACTTTGCACCACCAAAAAATATATTTCCTATCCTGATAGTTGAAAGACATGTGATTGTATTCGATGGTATTAAATTATAATTTTTTAAATACCCAATTGTGATGTGTCTTTTTTTCACCAAATGACCTAGAAACAATTATTTTTGGTGGTTCACAGTTACCCATGCTGGTGCAAAGTATGCACACTTTACAGTACTTTATTCCTGCCAACTTTTAATATGACGGAGCAACTTAAAAAACAATAAAATAATTTATATTGTATTGCACTCCAAACTTAACGTCTAAGGTTGAAATAAATACTATTTTATAAAATTATTTGTTCTAGAGTAAGATGTTCACTTTATCGCGAATCATCTATGCATTGTCTGTTTTATTTACTGTGTAGCTTTAAACGGTAACATAACCTAAGTTTCCCAACAATTGTGTTGCTACCGTACACTATAAAATGTTTGTAAATATAGTTCATATCTGTGTAAGAGTGTTATGACAGTAGGCGTGGTAAAATTATTTTCCACAAATCAATGGTAGTGTTCATATCTACTTTCAGTGAACAGTCAAATGTATACTAATGTTACCAAACTTGTACAGTGACAATACCGAACGTTAGCTCTATTACTAGAGCCCACGATTTTTGGTGAACAGATTTCTGCAACAATTTATTTGAATGCCTTACTTGCACATCTGCAGCTTTGATACATGGTTAATGGCAGAATGTATTATTGCACAGTCGTGGCTCATTTGACTGTGCCAACAGGAATAAGGTTACTGCGACACCACACGTCTGTGATTTGCGGGTAGAACCCTAGATGCTGAGAGTTAAAAACAGCCAATCACTTAAAGACATTGAAATAAATTGTTACAGAATTCTTTTCACCAAAAATCGTGGGCTCTATCTATTAACAAGCTTAAGCATGTTAATTGCCCCACACTGTGCATGGTTTAAGAACTCCCAATACTAATAAGTAAAAAATGTATACAGTGTACTAAGGTTAATTCTGATATACGTAACCGACACTTAGAGGCCGTTCGGGATAAAGTGAGCACTAAAAATGTAACCTTTGAATAATATTACTAGTCGTTAACTGCATTGAATTCAACATTAAAGATAGTTACATTACTGCTTGTATGTTGGCAGTGTTTTACCGAATATAGTTCCGGTGCATTTTCTTCCCAAAATACAACAATGCTTAAATATAATTTCAAAAAATACATCCATACCAATGATAGTAAAATTAGTACCAGCGGAATATTTTATACATTTAAAGAAATTGATTCTAATGTAAAAACTAAGCGAACTAACAATGGATAAGTTACTCAATGAATTAAACAGCCCGAAACAATTTAAGGAACTTTCCTAACTTATAATAGGACAGTCATATCCCATAAACCAAGCGGAAATAATGCAAACATGGTTTGGTCGCAAAGTGGTAATTAATTCAGGAAATTTTAAAGTAACTTTACCAGACAGATACGTGCAGGTTTTCAATGAAAAATATTTAAGCTATGTTAATTGTGGAGGTATAAATTTTGTGTATGACGGAATGATAGATTGTTGTAGTAAACAAAGGCGTTCTATTCTGTTCGTTGAACAATAATCATACTTTTAGAGCTTCAGTGGTTTTACAACCATTAAAGTTCAATTATCAATATGTCTGCAGCATAAACTCATTAAAAGTTTATATAAATACTTCCAATCCCGATGTATTAAAGTAGGCGAAACATCGAATTGTTTACAAAATTGTTCAATGCACTTTCTATAGAAATATTGTCCAATCTTTACAAGAAAAATAAAATAGTAAAAGGTTTACGGGCAACTTAATGCCGCAGCAGGGACCTTTAAATTCGGCCAGATTTTGACGCCAACAAAACTCCATTAGAGAACTCCATACTTCACCACTCGGCCGATTTTTTTTTTTTGTGAGATAGGGAGTTTTTTTTTTTTTTTTTTTTTCCCCTCTCTCAGTTGCTGTGGCGCCTTCTGCAACCAAGCTGTTACATATGCTACAATACTGAATACTATAGAGAGTAATTTTGCTGGGTACATTTGCGTCTGCTGCTCCTGTATGTTAACTTAACAAGAGCCTGATCATTTATTAACAGCCTAAATTTAGCACGGCTCGGTTGATAAACTAACAGATTGAATGTGGACGCCTCACATTCGCACTGAAAATGTATCCGCTTGGGTCGGGATTTCAACTCACGACCATTGCGTTAAAAGCCTCGCATCTTATAACCTCTGAGTTAAACTGGTTAGGACAGAGAGTATGTATCTGTAGAAGGTTAACAACGTGATCTGGCGAGTCGCGTCTAGTAGTTCGATGAGTCGCAACGAGAGTTGAATGTGCTTCGCGTCGGCGTGTGTGTGTGTATGGGCCGACTGCACAGCCACATTGAGAAAAATCTATGACCTCTCTGAGTGAACTGTGAGAAGTTTTCATTGAGAGACGAAGCTTGAGTGAAATCTAAGGAAAAAATTGAGAATTTCTTAAGGTGTCCTCTGACCTTCCTACCTTTTTTCTCAGACTGCAAATAAATCATGGCGGCCGTAAATTGAGGTTAGAATGCCACATGGCTGAGAGTAATATTCTAATTTTTAATTAAGTGGTAATAATTTAAAGGAGGAACATAACCATGGTGTAAATGAAAGACTGCATTCGCATCTACAACACAATTTATATTCGTTGTACATTTTAACATGAAAGCTATGTCATGTTTTTTTACTGTCACTTTTGTTATCAAACAAAATGGTTATGCTACGATTTTATAAACAAAATGGTGACGATACCATTTTATAAACAGAATCAACTATATATATTTTTATCAGTATTATTTTGCATTTATTCATCTTTACAGTATGCGAAACACAAAATATTAACTAACAAATCACCGTCATGTAAGTTTTGTGCATAGAAAACGAAAAATAATAAACATTTTAGCTACATTCGTATGTCGATGCACGAAGATTAATTATTTTTCTCGCGAATATTGTGGTAACACTTTACCTCAACTCAGATATCTCAGTTTCCTGACTGCGCAATGCAAACGAAAAATTCTCAGATTTTACTCAAGTTCTCCTTAGTTTCACATTTACCTCAATATTTTCCTCACTTGACTCTGCAATCCACCCTATGTGTTGCATCACAGATAGCGCGTGTGGCAGTCAAGGCCGCGTGTGAGGAAAATTCGTACCAACACCAACAAAGTGCGATAGCTGTGCGCTGCGGTCAGTCGTACTGCCGCGACTATCTCAAGTTAAAAATAAACCAGTATTCAATTAACAAATGGAAAACTTGAATATAAAAGAGTTTGATAAATCAATACGACTGTATTTAAGCAGAGATACTACAAAGTTATTATATTACGTTATGGAAGTGACACAGCCACTATATTTGAATGATAAATCAGCGTTTTTAAGCGTTTCACAATCGTGCCTTTCGCCCAGAATGCAAAGAAAATGTCTTTAGTCACACAAAAAAAATGTGTTCTTGCATGCGAAAGCTGTGGAAAGAATTAATGGTTTATGATTTATGTGGTTTCACATGTAGAATTTGTGCTGTAATACATTACACATTTTTGAGACGCAGTTCCTACAGTGGTTATAAACAAAACAGTTAATTTCGATGAACATGTTGACAAGTATCTGTTGAGCTTAGAAAGCACACTTTCATTTGTTCAACGCAGTTCTATAAAATGTTGGTTACTAAACGATTATTATTAGTTATTAAATGTATGTACTGATATGAAAATAACTGAAAAAAGGAAAAGTGTGATGACTACTCAATATGTACTATACAAATTGTTACAGAAAAATAATTATCATTGTAAATAAACAGACTTCACATCACCTAATGTCAAACAAAGCAGAGAATTGCACAAAACTGTTATAGCAGAAACATTTTCGATTACTTGAAATGGGAACGGCATTAGTTTTATTGACACACATCATTAAAACCAAACATAATTACGCATTACTTTATAGAAGGTTTATGTTTACAGCAAAATTCACCTTCTCCTCTGTGTTTTATGGTACACTGCATGTTGTTGACTTTCTTCCCTCTTTTAAATACATAGGTACAAACTGTTTTTTCATGAGAAGCAAAAGCCAATTAGTTTTAGTTTACATACACTACTTCTTCTACGGGTGTAGTTTCCATTTATTTACTTACTAAAAAATAATTTAGCACAACTAGGGTCTCATTTCTAATACTACTGTTATTTCGGATGAATCAAAATCTACATTTTTACCTTTGTCATCTATAATTTCTACCACAACATCATTCACATGAGTTGTTTGTACCAGAAAAAATAAAGGAATGTTGGGTTCATAATAAATATACCTCCAAAACCAAATGTTTTCCTTGCCTTAAATGTCGCAACTATGCTAGTTTCTCGATGGTTATATTCATAACGTTTCATTATCTTTCTGTTTGCTAGGTTTCAGCGAATGTTTGTTTCAAATGGAAAACATTTTGGTTTAGTATCACCATAGTGTTATTTATCTTTTTCTAAGACCTTATTTTCTGTGAAGTCCAGAAGTTCTCCGATTGAACCCCATTTACCAAACTGCAGATCAAACACAAATTTTAAATTCACTCTGTTTTTAAGCTTGTCTAGTTCTAAAAACACATTATTTTTTCCATTACCTACAATGGCAACCAAGTCGAATGGAGAAATTGTTGTGACTTTTTTAGAATCTCATGTAAGCTGTATTGACCTACTGGAATTTATATTGCAGTTTCCTCGCCTCGCACATTTTTAAAATAGAGTCGGTTTTTGTTGCTGTAAAATTATGTGTTAGATATGTAATCTAGAACGGAACTAAGGAAATTTTGTTTCTAAAGGATATCGAAGCCTTTTCTTTAAGACTGATTTCTTACCAGTAATTTTGAATACTTTACTCATATATTTACAAATGAAAAAAAAAATTATAATAAATAAATGAGTACTCAACAAAACAGGAAAATAAAAGATGTTGATTGGGATATTAAAATAAGGATACCTGACAAGATTATTTCAACCAAACTTCATGGCGAATTGCTTCCTGATAACATACGTTGTCTGATAGTGGGAGTCAGTAATTGTGGTAAGAATACAATTATGATAGATAATTTTTATATGCTCCAGGATGGTTGGAGTTTGGTACTCGATATGTGTTCAAAAAGTTTAAATCAACCAAAATGTATTGCTTTAAGGGAGGGTACAGATGAAGTCGCAAAATTAATTAATGAGCCAATAGCATACTTCTTCCCTTCAAATTAAGAAATGATTGACGTAGAAAGGTGTTGTAAAGACTCAGTCTTAGTTTTTTATGATGTCGTTCTTAATATTCAAGACATGGTGAGAGATTATTTTACTCGTGGCAGGCACAGAAACATTGATTACTTCTATTTAGCTCAGAAATTCTCGAAAGTGCCGAAACAACTAATTGAGACAATACAAACTTTATTTGTATATTCCGGCAAGATGACACAATTCTTAAACACATTCATACCAATTTTGTTGGTGGTGATATGCCCTTTGAGAAATTTAGGGTGACTTGTTCTAAATGCTGGGACCAGGAATATGGTTTCATCACAATAGATATGACCAGTAATCTGAACGAGGACAGGTATAATAAAAAATGTTAAAGAATTCATTTTAACTTAGAACATTTACGAAAAATATGTCGGCTCAAATAGTTCAAAATTGATAGCTGAGTTTTCTTGGGTTTTTAATGGAGGGATTTCCATTAAAAACTAACTTGCTTTTCTTAAATGTATGTATATACCATAATTATTTCAATTAACACAATTGTGCCTTCCGGTACATTGCATTTTTTGGAACTTGAAAAATATTTTACATTAAAATATTGATTGATCTCTGTATTTTTTCAAATTTTGGTACAATCTAGTAATTTGTTTATAATTTTCTGATTTAATAATTATTTAATTTAATCTGCCAGTCATCATATCGATTTATTCAGTCTGATTGTTTCCAACAAATTGATTAATATTAAATCTGTTGGACTGGCAATACTCTAAACTGACTGCATCGTTAGGTACAATAGGACTTCCCACAATTCTAAGTATGTAAGAAATGATTTATCTAAAGATCTCTTATGTCTTGTTAAAGTAGTTACAAAGTCACTTAACTGTGGGCAGGAAACAAAATCAATAGAATTGATCTTGCCACTAGTTGAAACATTGCCTATGTGTTCTTTAATTTGATCTTCAATCCCAGAGGTCATTAATGCATTTCCACATATATCCATCGTTTATTAGAAGTAAAATAATAGTTGAAAATTTTAAATTATGTGAATAGAAGTATAGCTCTAAGATGCACAAGTGACCACACATTACTTTATCAAAATTCTGTAATATGTTATCATTGTAGGAAATATTGTCTTTGAGATAAGTGATTAATTCCCAGGGTGGGTCTCCTCCAAATGAATCGAAATAGTATGTATTATTATCTTCTTTCAATAACACACCCAGTGTGTTAAAGGGTTTTTTGAAACATCGAAGTTAACAATTCCACATTCCTGCTCTAGAGGAAAGGTAGGTAACTCATTGACCATAAACACTCCCCGAAAATATTTAATGTTTAACTTTTTTACCGTTTTATTTATATCAAAGCTACTAAGCAGAGCTACTTTTTTTAGTATTCCTAACTCATTTCCCCTGTTTATCCATTACCAAATTATGTCTATGCTGTTCTTCCAGCTCTTTATCTAACTTCTTAGAATTAATTACTAATGTGGCGATAGATAAGGCGCACCCTATCAATGCTCCCAAAGCTCCAAATGCTGCTCCCTGGTGAGCTGTCAAACCAATTACTGTATTAATTTTCTTATACAGCTTCTTGAACTATGGAAATGAAATTGTAAGTATCATGCCTTTGCCTTCCTTTAAATTTTGGTTTTATGCATTCGAGTTGATCTTTTGTCACGTAAGAATCAATATTCATACCTCCTCGTTTGAAACTTGAAATGCAATATTTATTACTTTAAATTATTACAACAAAAATATTGCCATATCTTATTTTTATAGCCCACCCAAGTTTATGTTTATTATGCATCGCAGATCCCGTGACACCAGCCCATAATATCTCATTGAGATCTGCATCTGGGCTGAACACTATTTGAAAAGCCTTTTTATCTAGTTACTTATCAGCTACATGTCTTTCAGCTAGATCTTTATGGTGTTGATAAGCTATGTCATGCTCCATTGCTGCTGCATCCAATTAATAGGTTTATCGCCTCTCTGAAGTGTATCTTTTAGTCTGGTACCAGGTCCAAGATATCGATAACCTGGTGCATGTAGCTCAAATGGCAATGAATTAATAAGATCATTGAGTAATCGTTTACCATGATGCTCTGATTCCCAGAAAGAATGTGGTATGGTGTTTAACATGTACTGTACGGATAAGTCATAAATGGGTGGATATGTTACCGGAGTTAGTCACTTAACTTGCTATTGAGCATATTAATAATCCTAACACTCTCATTATAATAGTTGTCATTTCCAGCATTCTCTTCACCAAAAATCAAGAGGAGGTGATCAATAAGTTTCCTAACATCATCCACCCAAACATATTCTTTAGGATAACCAGTATATTTCTTAATCCCTTTTCCTGATCTAGGCGATTGATGTTTCTTTCTTTCTTTTTTTTTATGTCGTAAACAGGTTTAACATGTTTTTTTTTTCATTTATCCCCCTTTGCTTTATTTTGGGGTTCCTGAACTAGGATGATTCTTTTGAAAAACTGTTTTTGATTTTTTAGAATTTGACTGTAATTTTGGTACTTTGTTCCAGTATAGTCACTTTCTGAAATATTCTTACTAGTTGGCAATTTCAGCAAGCTATCAGTTCCAATGTACGTTCGACCATTTAAAGTAATGTTGTCGTTGAATGTTACCTCACTATCGCCAATATATATTTTAATTCCTTTGGGGCTTAATTCAAAAACATGGTCATCAGAGTTATTTAAAAATCAGTTACTTTCTCGCCAATATATGTTGTTCTACAGTTGGTTAACGATAAAATATCGGTTCTCAAATACTTAAACATCTCGTCACAGCATCCAATGCCTTCCTTCGGGTGTTCAAAAGCTTCAACACCATTATTGGAGTGTTCATCGCTAAACAGTTTTCTCTCAAAAGATGTTTCTGTATGCGTTCGAGGGTACTCTAGATTGTTGACAGCAACTGGGACAGATTTTTTTATTAGATTTTTACTCTTGTTTGTAACTTTCTCTATGTTTTGCCCCAAGTCCTGTATTTCATCTATCATACGTTTTTCCTCTTTTATTTATTTCGGTCATATTCATCTTTGCGAAGTTTCCTACAAGCTTTACATTTCTCAATTAATTGCTTTTGTTTCTAAATTTTTCTTAGCCTGTTCTTCAGTTATAATTTATTATATACATAAAATAAAATTTATGTTAATAACAAAGTGTATACTGTCTCAAATGTAAGAGGCACACAGAAAGTGATAATGTTTCATATCAACTAACAAATAATGGAGAACAATAATGAAATATGTTCGTAGACATTGTAGTGCCAGAAAGTCAAAATTCGCCAGTGGGAACTTAAAAAACGACATTGCAGCTGAACTTCACAAACCAATCCGAAAAAAAACTATCCCAGAAGGAAAGTTCTATATTTTGGAATATATTATATGTGGCAGGCTGACTTAGTAGAGATGGCCTCTGGTTCCTTAAAAGGCATACACAGACTTAACAAGAGGTTTAAGTATATTTTGGCAGTGATTGGTGTTTTCTACAAGTATGCATGGGCAATTCCAGACGAAGATAAAACAGGTGACAATATTACGCTGGCATTTAATAGTATTTTGAAAAATCGCAGACCAATGCATTTGCAAACAGACAAAGGGAAATAATTTTAAATACTTCATTTAAGACAATAATGTACAGTAACAACATAACACATTATTCAACATTCAGTGCCAGGAAAGCAAATGTCGCGGAAAGATTTGGCAGAACATCGAAGAAAGAAATGTGGAAAATATTTACTGTACAGGGAAGTTATAAATGGGTGGATATATTACCAGAGTTAATAAACAAATACAAGAATACTGTTCACAGTACAATTGGACTGAAGCCCAGCTACGTGAATGCAAATAATGAAGCATCTATACTAACGAGTATGTATGACAAATAAAAACTGAAAAACCCGAAGTTTACCATAGGAGATAAAGTTCATATAAGTAAGGCTAAAGGGTTTTTTGAAAATGGGTACACACCTAACTGGTCTACTGAAATATTTGGAATATCTGAAGTATTACACACAAATCCCAAGACACAGAACATGAACCCATCATGGATGTATTTTATGGACCAGAGCTGCAGAAGACAAAATAAGTTAAAAAATACTTAGCCAAGAAAGTTATACAAAGGAAATAAAAGCTGCTAGTTAAATGATTAGGTTTCGATAACAGTCATAATTCTTGGGTCGATAAGAAAAGTGTAATTGTTTAAAACAGAAGAATTTTTTTCTGTACAATAAATAAATCTACAAAAATTTAAACTTACAAATGTCAGTTGTTTCCACCAAACGATCAAACTAAAAACTATTTGAATTAATATAACAAGCACATTGAGTTTGACATACGTATCGGTGATGCATTTTCACATCCCAATGAGGCATCTATATACCAACAGTACAAACGAACTAAAAGAAATACAAATGCTGACTATGAAAACACTTCAACTCTTGAACTTTGTTAGAATTTCTTCCCATTTCAGTTCTCGAGAGTGGAGTTTTCTAGGATCGTAAATATAATTGCAAGTATTGACAATCCTGGGATAACTTCGACTATGATGCATACTTTGCTAGGTTCAGAATCTGAATCTTCTTACTTGCAACTGGCTTGTGTAGAAAGAGGTAAATTATTTAGGGTAGATAAACCTAATGAAATGGTCTATCCTTTAAGATATGTGTTTGGGTTTATTAGGGATTATGATGACATATATTGGAAGAGTGGTTACAAGATCACATTCATTCGAAGTTTTAATGATGATAATTCTGTTTACAGAAATCCTAAGGTGAAAGGTGATGGTTCTGTTGAATGTACTCCAGAAGTTGGAAAAATTGTTATAGAGAAAATGGAAGTGTTGTGGCCAATTTTCGAATATGAATATAATTATGGCGATGAAATAAAGGCAAAACTATTCAACCCCTCTCCCCCAAATTCCAATTAGTTTCAATTACTGGCAATGCCTTGAGAAACCTGTGCCTACAGATGCAAACTTGTTTCGGTTTGAGATCAAGGATCGATTCAATTAAGTAATTAAGTCCAATTTGATATGCATGACATTGCAATTGTTGGCTTTCAGCATAGCAATGTCAAAAATATTTCGATACAAATGGTATAAATGAGTTTTTTCGTCAAGAGAATTGGAACCTGAATATTGATGATTGAATGTTTGATAAGATGTATATGGCTTACAGTGATTTTAGACATTCAAAAACTGAACGTAATACTTCTTAAAGAAATAATTAACTATACATTAAATCTGATGCATTTATTTCTAGGAGGCCATTGTACATTATTGATTGTTCTTACCGAAATACGTCCATTTTGAAGGACAGAATTAACCTTAAACTTATGGTTGATTTTGATAAGCCAATTGGGGCTGCAAATATATGTTATGTGATACTAATAAGTCAAAGCTAAAGCAAAAACAACAGTCCATGGCAAATAAACGTCACAAAATGTCCATCATATAAAACATACAAGAGAACAGATGGTGGCACATTAACAAATACATGAAAACCAGAGGAAGCTGTTGTCAACAAACAATATCAATGTGGAAGCAATGCATGATTAAATGAATTCTGGGCTACAGTATGCACGGGCCAAGAAAACTAATAATTTAAATAATTAAATAGGCTCACTTGCAATAATTAACAATTGACACCAGAGGAAAATATGTTAAATGAAAACTCTGAAATTTGTGGTTGCTCGAAATTATTATTTAATTTTCCTTCTAATATTAAATATTTTTCTTTGTTTTGTTTTCAAATAATTTCACAAAAAATAATTGACAGTGGTGAATAGTCCATTAGTACTTCAGTTGTGCTGAAAATATTAAAGCCCAAATCTTGCAAGCTAAGTTAATTTGTGACAAGCCCATATAGTCGCAACCCCGATTTATTATATTTAATAGTTATCAGTGTCAACCATCATAAATTAATGTGTAATAATAACTATGTCTTGCGACCGTTCATTCTCCTCGTCATTGTATCACGATCACATTGTAATAGTTCTCATTAAGATACCATTACTGCACCAAGTTTTACATTAAAAATAAGGAATTGTATATATTTTGTTTTTGTGAAAACATAGAGAAGAGCAGGTGCAGAGAGTGTCTTGGGGACTCACCCAACCCCGCTTGAACCACCTCCCTAGCTGGACACGAGGGAAGGGGTCCAGCTAATGGTTTTGCTAGTTGTTACTGTGTTGTAGATATTTAGTGATTAAGAAATCATAAATGTTAACAAGTAAATGAACCATTTTATGTAACTGAATGTAAATAGCGACGAGAAATTAAAAAATGATTTAATAAATACGGTTCTGGCCGGAATTGTTGTCCTCGAGAGGCAGGGCCATCGGTTGTAAGCTGACTCCTGATTGGCCTAAAACGAACCGTAGCTTGCTGGCCAAGTGACGGGGGGTTTTGGCGCAAATCAGAGAGAGAAGAAACAAGCCGGCGTCGGTCCGGGACGGACGTTGTCAAGCCGGAGGGTCGTCGGCGAGTCGCGGCGACGGTAGGGCAGAGTGCCTCTGTCAGGCGTCGAGACGCGGAGTATTGTGGGCCGAGGCGCCATCGTCGTCGTTGTTTTGGGCGTCGGGACGCCATTAAGATTTCGCCAAGTCACAAAGTACGTCGGACCGAGACACCTCTGATTAGTAATTGTAGAGAGACAGTGATTGCGAGGCATTTGATATTATAGTTAGTTGTCGGGGTCTCCGTGCGCGCGACTGTGATCATTAAAGGCCCTGCTACAAATAGACGATGAGTCGTCGGTCGGTGCCCAGTCGTTGCCATTGTCATCTGATTGGAGAATGTGACCATGACGTCAGAGTCGTTGTCGTGTTGTTGTCGGGGACGATGGAGATGGCCAACTTTTGTCTTTCTCCGACAACTCGCCGACAATCCACCGACTTGCGATCATAAGATGGCCACCACAGTTTTTTGATTAGCCATATATGTGCGCCACGAAAATTACGGGCCAATTTAAAGTAAAAAGTTTTTATTCGCGTTCACTACGATTTGTATCGAACTTATTAAAAAATATTTAGTACACTATTTGCAACAAAATTATGAAAATAGAAAAATAAAATCACGACTGACGATTGAACTGCCATCTGTAATGTATTGCGGGAACTAAACTCGCCAGCAAAGCAACGGCTCTCATTGTAGCACGCAGCAAGGAGATGAACGACGCCGACCCGACAACAACACCATAGCGACAATCTCACCGTCTCTATGTAGCAGGGCCTTAAGAGCCATACCGATAATTCTACGTCAGTATCGGTCCGCCCCGTGAGGACAGCAACGACGTGCTACCCGGGCAAAACATTTGCAACTTTTTCATTGCACTATCTAGTATCATAGTATCCAGAACTTGCACCCAGCAACAATAGCCAACCAAACATCCACAGAAAAATAAATAAAATAAAGAAATTCAATAACACAACGGAACGTCGAAAATTGTAAATAGTAAATTGATCATACAATAATTATTTTGATAAACATAAAAACAATACATGCCACTCTGTAGGCTAAATAAATACTGTACGTCCAAATGAATGACGTAATAAATTAATAAAAACTAAATTATAGTTAAGCTGGATGCATCCATTAGACCTTATAAAATTAATGTAGTTATTAAATTCAAATTAATGATTAAAAACATACAAAACCTTAAAAAAGAGGTAAGTGTGACAGATGTTAATTTATAAATTAAATAAATTAAAAAAAAAGAAACTTAGTTGTGGCTTATCTGTTCAAAATCCCGCAGTTGAAGAGTACAAAATGCTGGGATGACTTCATATTTCTCAGTTACAGCGGCGAAACAGAGCAGGCGAAAGGCGAAGAAAATGCCCCAATATAGGCTATAAATGACTGGACATATGTAGTTTGAGACTACAGGTCAGCTCATCAATAGTTCATGACATGAATAGGCCGGGACGAGACTAGGCCAGAACGTGAAAACGCCAAGACGTGGACCCTCACTATACATAAATGAACAAAAAATTAAAGAAGTTGAAATTTAAATAGAACATAAAATCTCTCGTAGGAAAATTACTCACCAGAAGAGGATGAAGAGAATCACTTAACGAAATTCAGACGAAACAACCATAATTAAAGATTGGAAATAAAATTTAGCACTACAGTTTTACAATGTTAAAATACAATTTTTGCTACATTAAGTGAAATAGTAAATTATGGCAACTCAAATGTAAAGATCTGCCAAAAAGGCAGGAACACCAAACACACCCATCTTGACAATGTGGTGGTTGACGGCAAAGTGTTAAGAAGTGCAACAGAAGAAGCTGCAGAAACGTTGAACAAACGAGCATCGACAATGATCAGCAACAGTACATACATTGGCAAAGTGCGCATCGAAGCACAGTAGCATGCGACAATAACGTGATCAGAAACACTAAACTGCATCGAAATCGCTCTTTAATTTTGCAGTGGTTTCGAAAATAATATTTTTAACGCAAATTTATACAGATATTAAAAAAAATCATTCTAGCAGTTATTTATATATATATATATATATATATATATATATATATATATATATATATATATATATATATATATATATATATCATAGCTTGTATCTGAAATTTTCTGTTGCAACACACCAAACGTATTTTTAGATTTTCGCCCCTGAAAAATCACGTATTTTATTGTCAAAGTAAGTCAAAATGAAGCAAAATAATTTTTTGCAAGCAAACGGTACATTATTTTTAAAAACGCTCTGGAAAAATTGTGTATCTATGACTGTACATAGTCTAAAAAGTTTTCAAAGCATTTGGTTAAAAAATATTCGAGTTATTTGCAATGGTTTGAAATAAATGAAAGATCATGGCCTTAATATAAAATATTGTTCTTATCCGAAGCGATATGATTTTTAAAAATTACTGTACACTGCTAAATATAATAATTTCAAATCCCTATTATTGCACACTACACAAATCTCAGGCAGGCAGCACCTTTAAGAACTGAAAGTTCAGGAATTGGTTCGTAAGCGAGAGTAATGGAGTGAGTGAGAGATATTTGGTCAGTGCTTAATATCGAGGTCTGTGGCGCTGGTGAGGGGTGACATGAGGTGAGTATGGAGCAGCGCCGGAATGAAGGGGCGGGGGAAACGGGAGATCCCCGATAATGCCCGCCGACCGACGGCTTCGTCCGTTACGATTCCAACATTCGCGTAAAGACATCGGACTACGATATGTTTTATCATCTACCAGGCTCTTATTTTTGTATACTTTTTCGAGACTTATGAAACATTTTGAACCTTGTGGAAACTACTGTTGCAATTTTTTGAACTTTAAAGACACAGTTATATTTGGCTGGTACATACCAATTCTTAGTGCTAAGAAAATGTCTTATTGCAAATAAAACACGTCCTAAGACACACTCAACAAGAGTGAAGCACTAATAAATAAATTTTGTTCTATCGCCTGATATTATATTTTTCGTTACACTAATCATACTTAATTTTTCTCGATTTATTCCTGATTCAAAATTTGGGATGATTCATTTGAAGATTTAATTAAAAAGAAGTTGGCAAATCGCCTTAGCTTTCATTAAGTATACTGTATTCGAATTATTAAAGAAAAAGTAAGGACTAACAAAGCTAATTCAAAATGTAAAATAGTAATAATCTCTCACCGCATAAAAAAATACTAAATAACACTTGGAACCAGCTTAGTCGAATAATTCGCACCTAATCGTAAATGTGATATTTCTTTTAAGAAACATTGCTGATAATACGCGACATCATTCGATTATTATACAAAATGCACAATTTTAGTAAAATATCTGACACTACCTCTTGACAAACTTTGTTTTATAGCTTCACGATAATTTATATTTATTAATGGCGGGAAGTTACATAATTTAGATAGAAAGTTTAGTTTAGCTGCAATAAATATTCACTATACTGTAAACAGATTATACATATATGTAAGTACATTTGTACGTAACTGACATACATGCAAATATAAAAATATATACACATATTGGCCTAACTAGTTTTTATTCATCGGGTTCAAAAGCTCTTGAAACATTCGTAAGAACAGAGCAAAATGTACGTTACATCGTTACGGTATGCAAACGGGACGTTGTTTACCATAATCTTCGTTGACTCTTGCCGGAAAAGTAGTTAACCATACAAAAATGGCCACTGAAATAGTACACAGTTGAATGTATAGAAAGCACAAATGAATATATAGCCCGCTACTCGCCAATAACTACTCCACAATCACCGTAAAGTTTTGGTTTCAGTCGACATATTGAATTTTATTAATGTTCACTTTTTTGTAATTCTGAGAAGAAAAATGTTAAATCGGCGACTATATTACGAATTCTATTTACCTTGAGCTACAATACAAGTATGACAATAGAACTAGTAATGCATAGTTAGGTTGCAATTTGTCTCGCAAGTTAAGAATATGAAAAAATTTACAACACAGATTGCGTTGTAATTATATCTTATCAGCTAAATCTCAAAGTCTGTACTGTAGTGAAATGTAAATAGGTTTTGAGGTATAGTCGCATATTTAACATTTTTCTTCTTAGAATTCAAAAAAATGCGAAAAATTATAAAGTTCAATATGGCGACTGAGACCGAACCTTAATGGGCCCGCCTCGTGGCACATGTGTTTGTGTGAGTGAGGTATGGTGCTAAGGGCGACGTCGTATGGGCCATACAACGGTGCGTCGCCTCTACGCTTAAGGCGTGCAGTCTTCACGAAAAAACAAATTTCCTATGGGACTTTAAGTGGTGACCCTATTGTTTTATTTACGAAATCATTTTACTAAAGTCCAGTGCACTACCCTTAAGTGGTTTCACATGTATTCGGCTAGTATATTTTCCGCTATAGCAGCCTGAAAACCCCGTTTTAACACATTTTGACGTGCCCTAAAAGGGGATTTCTAATACGTGTGTTGTCTTGAAAGTACTTAAGGGCAGTCGTCTGAAGTGTGTGTTCTTTTCGTAGAGAAACGGCGTGAACAAACGTGTATTAGTTTCGGTGTAAAACTATTTCTTCAAACACGCTGCAGTGTGATTTTATGGCAATGAGGCGGGACCCTTAAGACCATGGGTTTTTAATTAATTTCAAACAATTGTAAATAACTCAAATATATTTTAATTAAATGCTTTGAAAAAATTTGAGACTCTTTACAGTCATACGATACACAATTTTGCCAGAGCGTTTTTATCATTACTGTACCGTTTGCTAGCAAAATATTATTTTACTTTATTTTGGCTTATTTTGACCACAAAATATGTGATATTTCTGGGGCAAAAATCTAAAAATCCGTTTAGTTTATTATTACAGAAAAATTCAGATACAAACGACGATATATAAATCTTAAAATTGTAAGAATGAATTTTTGATATATGCATTTATTTGCGTTAAAAAAATATTTACAAAACTACTGCAAAACTAAAGAGCTAGGCCTTGAACTGCAATTATTAACACGTCTGTAAATTACAGCTCGTACGGATGATTAAAGGAAAAAGTGCACTTTCCATTTCAAAGCCTGCATGCAATTTAAATTTAGCTTAGCATGTAGCCGTTTCTCTTTGTATTTACACTACAGCTGATAAAACATAATTAGCTACCTCATATTTGCGCTTGGCCCTGGAACAATTATCTAAATTAAAACTTTAAAGCGAGAAAGAAGTATCTTTGATCTTTTTATCTTAAAAAAAAAAAGAGGCAGGGAGTTAACGAGCTAATTTAAGGAATGCTAATAAGCTTTATTTTTGCAGTTCCTTTTTTTTTTTACTTCGCTTTCCATTAAAAATATTCCCGTCAGAGAAGTACAAAAATCTACATCTTGGGGCTGTTAATTTTTATATCTTTTTAGGGCATCTGAGTGCACTGGCCGGTAGCAAAACACGAAACAGTCGCTGGTTGAAAACCTTATATTTCCGTCTTTAGGTTAAACCAAGTAGTAAATTAACAAAATAAAATGTCCTCCTTCTTGAAATTATGTTTCATGCTGAGTCATGTATGCGTATGTATATTCTCAGTACACCAACAACACTGTAGAAGAAATATTCATTCAAAATATTTAGAGTATGTGGTTGTTAATTCGTTGGAAATTTTTAAAACAATACGTACTTCTTCTTTTCGACAATTGTGTACTATTCCCGCCGCAAGTAAGAACTGTTACCGAGTGTAGTTGGGATGACGGCATAAAACTTAAAATGAATGGGCTCGTGGATATACGCCAGTCTTTGAGTTTTGTTGGCAAAAAAAAACTCTCTGTGTTGCAGTACAGTTTCGAAGATTTCATGTATTAGAACAGTTAAAAAAAAAAATGCTGACGCAAGATAACTTGGTCTACTTTTATTGAAACTAAAACACAACCATTTCAACTCTTACTAGTAAAAATTTTACATTTTGAACGAGAATTTTCTGCAATGAGTATTTGTTTGTAATGTGACAAATATATATACGAATTTAAGCTTGCTAAATATTTTACTACCTAAACACAGTACAATAAGAAAAAAAAACACCGTTTGTTGACCTACCCCAAAAGGTAAAACATTTGGTTGACGCAAATGGGTTACATTGTGGGGGGGGGGGGAGGATGTACATACAATCGAACATTAATGGTGTCTTGTATCCACGTCTCAAAATTTATTTTGCAATTTCTGTGACAGCCTGCGTAGTAGCAATACTTAAACGCGTGTTTAACGGTGTTTTGTACTTGTACGAAAAAATCCCAGTAAAACTATTTCAATAGGAAACTTAAATTAATAAGTTAAAAAAAAATGGAGTACCTAATTAAGTACAGTATTATGCATTACTCGGTAAAGCTTCAGTTTTATTGTTTTGTTCTTCGAGGTTAAACTGTTATTACTGTACGTCCAAACAAATGTTTATTTATGCCAACTAAATAACCCAGTGTCTGGCAACACAATAAAAGAAACATTTATTTTTTGATATCAGCGAAAAATATTATTTGGAGTCGTGTGAACAAATTTGATTGACCGAAACATATTTTTCGTAACTAAAGTCAGCCCATTCTCTCAGTTAAAATCTCCATCATCATCATCATAATCATACCTATTCCGTTGTTTACCTCATAATACAGGGTGGCCAGGAATAAGTGTTACAAATTGATAGGGATGGTAGATGTGCATGTTTGGAACATATTTGATTAAGGAACCCATGTCCGGAAATGCATCCTTATACCTGCAATGGTGCACCAAAGTAACAGGGGTAGGCAGGCAACCTGGCGACAACAAGCTAGTGAAAACATCTGTTGTGTTGTGTTATGTACTACCCGCTTTGACGCTCTGTGACTGTACGAGACACCGTGCATGTGTTACACTCGCTATGTTTATTGTCGTAGTTGTAGAGGCTACATGGAAGGCTACACATTGGCAGAGCTAGCCGATATGCATTTAGTGTATGGTGCAGCAGGCGGCAATGGAAGAGAGGCGGAGAGACAGTATCGTCAGAGGTTTCCTAACCGACGGCATCCTGCACACACAATGTTCGCACGCATTGACCGCCGTTTGCGGGACACGGGTTCGC
>PNEQ01044961.1:0-16411 GCA_003012365.1 Medauroidea extradentata
TATACCCTTGAAAACACTGTGGCTTCTTTCAATATGTATGATTCGTCTGACACAACGTAGCTGTCTGCAGACCAATAACATGCGTCAAGTATTACAATAGCGGGATTCTTATTGGCTCAGTCAAATACGGCAATAGCTCCACGTACAAGCGAAAGCCAGTAATATTTTGATAAGCTGAACGTACGTTGAAGCCTAGCAAATAGTCAAGTTTTCCCGCGATAAACCATCATCTCTAAACATGCATCAAATATTAAAATAGCGGTATTCTTATTGGCTTAGTCGAATAGGGCAGTAGCTTCGCGTACAGGGAAAAGCCAGTAATATTTTGATAAGCTGAACGTACGTTGAAGCCTAGCAATTAGTCAAGTTTTCCCGCGATAAACCATCATCTCTAAACATGCATCAAATATTAAAATAGCGGTATTCTTATTGGCTTAGTCGAATAGGGCAGTAGCTTCGCGTACAAGGAAAAGCCAGTAATCTTTTGATAAGCTGAACGTACGTTGAAGCCTAGCAAATAGTCAAGTTTTCCCGCGATAAACCATCATCTCTAGTGATTGGATGTCGTAACACCCAGCGTGTGGAGGTTAAACCCGCAAATCCCAGACGTGATGTGTGACAGTTATCCGGGTACTTATTGGCACAGTCAAATGAATAACAACTCTGCACAAAAACACTATGTCAATAGCCATGAAGTTGAACTGCAGGTGTGCACGTAAGACACTGAAACAAAGTGGGGCAAAAATTTTTTCGCGAAAACTACCTGGCCCTATACACCTGTACTTCTCCTTCCTCGTTATTGGCTATGAGTATATGTGCAAAGCCGTCTTTCATTTAACTGTACCAACCATAACAAGGTTAACAGCGACACCACACATCAGTGATTTGCGGATATAACCCCAAGACACTGGGAGCTAAAACCACCAATCGCTAACCACGAAGCTCAACTGCAGGTGTTCATATAAAGCAATGAAACAAAGTGGAACAAACATCTTTCTCCAAAAAACTCCCTTTCTCTACGTTCACGTATCCGACTGCCTTACATCGGGATTGGTCACTCTACCGTGGAATCTTATATTATTGGCTCAATGACTGAATGAATGGCTGAAAGTCACGATATTGTAGGCCAATGGAAGACGTGGAGCGAGCGAACAACTGCTTGTAGTCTAGTCTGTGGTCAGAAAATATTGCGAAGTTTGCAGGTTTCCACTCAAGAGCATAACTGCCGCCTTCACCAACACAAGCAGAAGCCGCCCTACCCCAGCGCAGTTGCAGCACGTGTTCAACGTCAAATGCACCGCTTGGAACGACACAGCACGCCGTTCTGAGTGAGACAATTGTGTCACAAGTAACGCACACCCGCAACGACGTTGGTTGGGTTATAGAACTCTCTAACCTCCCATCAAAACTTCCGTCGAATACGGTTTGCCAAGGGATGTTATACCCAGGTGACATTTTTTATTTAATATTATTACCCATCGAGGATTGAATCCGGATCTCCTCGGATAATGGGGAAGGAGGAAAGCCAAATGCCCCTCTTGACCACCTCGGCTCTTGGGATGGTTGTGTTAGATGAGGTGCATAATCTCAAAGGCGTTACATGGAGCCAATCTAATCCATCTCCCAATAGTTTGGTCCCTATTTCTGAGGAAACGATTGGCCGGGGGTGATTTTACTAACGCGACCTTTGTTTTGTTGAATTATACATGATCTTTAAAAGTCAAACACGAAATTATGACTTAATAACATAGTTACAAAATGTCATGTTATATGGCTTAAGCCCCTGTTTGATGAAGAAAACTTTCTCCCTCCTTCCTCCCCCGTTTATCGATTTTCGCGTTTCTACACCGGATATTGGGCGCACGTAACGCTAAATAAACATGAACTTTCGCCCGTATTATTAAATGTAGCGTACAATTTATCCAAACTGCGTGCAGTATATTCCTACTATTTTTTCGGTGTAATACACACATCCCAAATGCAGGATGATTTATGAGGAGTTACTGCGTTGCACACAGCATATTCCTTACAAAATTTGTAACAACAAATTTCATGTGTGTGTGTATGTGTATATATATAGTTGTACTGCTATATCTAGTTTACTTTCGACAATATTTCACGTGAGGTGGCACGAGCAATGCGCAAAATGTACGACACTTTGCTGGCGTGGTTTATTTGTGACTGTTAATGCTCGAAGTCACAGAGTACGATCTGATGAAACATCAGTGATGTACTTCTGCATTGTATTCGTCATGTTTCAGTGATGACACTGTTTTGTTTACATTGATTTTACGTATGCAACAACACTTTCAAAAGTTCTATTTGAAAATATTTTATCTTAAATGTATTTGTGAAGAATTTATTTTACTTCTTTAAGCTTGTTTTGGTGACGTACTGGTTAGCAAGATATTAAAATATTAAACATATATAATTCAACTTCAAAAAAAGTTCGATTGGTTGAATGAATTCTTACATGCAATGGGTGAAAACAGAGAACTTGCGAAATAAATTGTCCGTATATCATATTGTGCCAGTGTTTTAATGCACAGGATGTTGCAAAATGGCATTTCAATACTTTGGTAAACATTCCTAACATCTGGAGGAACCAATACTGTAATGAATGTATCCCGGAAGCGCACTGTTAATGTACTACAGGTATCATGAATTATGCAGTACCTGGCGCGCGGGTTATGAAATACACTCCAATTAAATACAAATCCTCTGGCAAGTAGTTGCCAGTAATATAATAGCCACAATGACAATTAACAATAACATGCTCCAACCAGCACGCCACTCACTACTATGAGGTGCAGTGAAGAAATTGTGACTTTTCTGACCTATCTTCATACAATATTTTCAGTTCCGGTAGGTTTTACACCTAACCAAACTATTGACATGTGATTTTGCAGCCTCCTTTATGTTAGGTCGTAAAGCATTATAATAAGTTCTAAGTAAAGGCAATTTATATTAAAGTTAGTTTAATGAGACTTGCGTACAAGATTTTTGGAAATATTTTCGCGGAAATTGGTTGACATTTTCCTAGCGTAATTTATAAGAATATATTGTAACGTAATATTTCATACCAACCTTTTGGAATTTGCATAAATTGCTCAATGTGACAATACATTGATAACATTAGACTATACATTGCTATTAAAGTAACTGTGAGTAATGTTGGTTGCACTAATTACTATAAATAACGCAGCAATTAACCAATGTTTTAAGGTGTGCCTTAAACAGAACAGCAGGCATTGGCAAACTGATTTTAGCATAAATGTTTGATAGCATTATATATAGAGAGGATGATATATCGCGAAAATGTATTGTGTCAACATAGCCTTGAAAACGCGGTAGTTAATTACAACACATATGAATAGATTATGTACGTCTGCCACAACGTTGCTGTCTGCAAACCAATATCAGGCTATCAAACATTACAACAGCGGGATTCTTATTGGCTCAGTCAAATAGGGCAGCAACTCCACATAAAAGCGAAAGCCAGTCATCTTCTGGTAAGCTGAACGTGCGTTGAAACCTAGCAAACAGTCAAGTTTTCCCGCGATAAATCATCCTCTCTGATTATATAGTATGTACGTTTCGTCTGTCACGACCACGGTTTTATAAATACAGGTCAGGACACTATCCTGCCTACCAGACATATTTAGTTGACTCCTTTATGACTAAAGCGCCACTAGTACAGTGGTGTTGTTTATCATCGCAACGTACCAACGTAGAAGTCTTTATAGCGACTCCAATACGAATTTGTTACTCGTAGTCAGGCCCGCCAAGAGGGGAGGGCAAGGGGGTGCAATGCTCAGGGGCCCGGGGTCTCAAGGGGCCCGGGGCGGACCATACACTCGTACCATGCGCAGGTGCACCAAATGGTTTCGGAGGTGGACATGGTAAAATCGGCTGGCATTATGCGAGCGGGGATTGTACCAGCTAGTAAATAAACATATTGTTTACAGATGAGTCAATTTTTCAAACCACAGGTGTTTCAAACCGTAAAAAAATTGGGGGTGTGGGGGGCCCAAACTCACATTTTCCCAGGGGCCCGAAATTTCTCTGGGTGGGCCTGCTCGTAGTTCAATTTACCAGTGGCGCCAATCAGTCATATGAGAGTTCATTTTCAAAGTTAATGTCCAACCCTGTGCTTCCATGGCCGTAGTCACAACAGACGTATTTCCGTACTAAAATTCAGAACTGTTTTGGGAACACAAACGCACGCCGTAGTAAACTGCAAATACCAATATAATAACTTTAATTCCTTAAGGCAGTAACTAAAACATAATTAATGCATGTTTTATTTTGTAATAACATTAAGCGCAATTCATTTTCATTGTTTGAGTGACACTGGTTTCGCTTAGATAATTTAATAAATTAAAAAGGTTTGCCAATGTTTACATTCAAATAGGTGGACGTAGAAAACCGTTTTCTGTAAACCTTGTGCCAACTGTAAGTTTTCAATTACGTTAACTTTCATTTTTTAATATTGCTGATTTTAACTTGACATTCTGTATTGTACATGACATATAATGTTTCAATTTTACCAATAAATTCGTGCAGGTCAATTATACTGTTGAAGCGATGTAGCTATACATAGGGCCACGATTTTGTCGCGAAAAGATTTTTGCCCCACTTTGTTTCAGTGTATCTCGTGCACATCGGCAGTTCTGTTTCAAGGTTATTGGCAGCGTGTCTATGTTCAGACACGTTTCTCATTTGACTGCACCAATCAGAATAAGATTATTGTGAGTCTGTACGTCTATAATTTGCCAAGGCAAGTGAGAGTAAAATCATCCAATCACAGACGATGTAGCAGAGCTGCAGGTGTGCACATGACGCATCGAAACCAAATGTTGCAAAAATCTTTTCGCCATAAAATCGTGGCTCTAGCTATACACAATGAATTTAATGAATATATACAGTATGGCAGATTTGCTAAAATTTTATTTAGACATGCACTATTTGACTGTACAAACTTTAAACCAATAACAAGGGAGCGGCAAATTACGTTTTACTACCTGATATCGGATTGTATTCCAAGTTACTGTGTGTTCATCTGATTTCTTCTGTAGTAACGAGTCTGAAGGACTTCTTCAGTGAAGTTATATAAAGTCAACTCTATAAATACCCACTATCTTGAAATACAGGCACACGGAAGTACAGGTGACCTAAGCCAATAATGTTACGGGATGTGTTCTGGTCAGCATACGTAAGTGTATTCTAGTATTTCGCCAAATAATGACGGGAAATTTGCATATCTCTGTCAGTAACCCAGCTGTGATGGTCAGGTGTGCATGGTAATTTCGGCGTGACGTGTCATGAAGGTTTACTAACGTACGCCGACCACCGCCGAGAAGCGAGAGTGGCAGGACTGACACGTGTGAATAAATTATACGCTCGTAGACCGAGATTAGCACGCGGCAACGTTGGTAAACATGCGTAGCCTCGCCTTGATCACTGTGCCCTCTGGGTGTTACGTCCAGCAAACATGAACTGGAAATACCTGGCGACGCGAGTAATTGCTCATTGTCAAATACCACGTGCAGTTATATAGACATTGAGACACGCACCTATCGAATGATGGTGTTGAGAAAGTGGACTACACGTTTGCAGAACTGAGTGTTTCAGTTAAAATTATACACTTCCATATAAATTATTTACCCGTACTATGAATAGTTATGGGGATGTAAACATACGTGTAATACAGGTAGGCCTAAGACGTTTTTAACTGTACGTGTGAAGGTTTTCTTTATAAATTATGGTTCTCTGTGAAAGTTTCAGTATTTTTACTACTTGGCATAGGAGGAATGGATATGTATCTTAGTCACTTGATTCCCCATAAAAATAATAACAATATAGTCTCTGTTATTCAGATATACAAACAGTTTAAGGCTTTTATTTTCATATCATATGTAACTTGGTCAAAACTCCAGGTTTTCAGACTTCAGCCTTCACTTTACAGAAGTGTTGGCATAAAGATAGTTTAGTTTTAAATCAGTTGTACCCGAAGGTATATTTTTATCAATAAACAATTTCATACCACGAATACGAAAGGAACTACCACGACACACAGATTTGATTCGCCATCGTGGTAAGGCAACGTTTTACACAATCGAATAGTTAGGGCCACGATTTTGTGGCGAAAATATTTTTGCCCCACTTTGTTTCAGTGACTCTCGTGCACATCGGCAGTTCTGTTTCAAGGTTATTGGCAGCGCGTCTTTGCTCAGATACGTTTCTCATTTGGCTGCACCAATCAGAATAAGATTATTGTGAGTCTGTACGTCTACAATTTGCCAAGGCAAGTGGGAGTAAAGTAATCCAATCACAGACGATGTAGCAGAGCTGCAGGTGTGCACATGACGCATTGAAACCAAATGTTGCAAAAATCTTTTCGCCATAAAATCGTGGCTCTGTGAATAGTTCATTCCCTTTCACTGATTTACATGTAAGATTTATAGTGCAAAGATTTCATTTTAATTTTTCGTCATACGTTACATTTGCTACTAAATATAAATGGCTACATGAATTTTATGCTGTATAATAACTGTATATACGAATAACGTTATCAGTAGTTCTGTAGTGTGCCTCTCTCTTCTTAATTTAAGAGCTCCCTGTTGGCAAAGAGATTGTGTATTTTAACACTTATTGCAAATATATTACTGTGTAGCCACTTAAAATTTCGTTAATTGCAAAAAAAAATTGCTTAAGTAATATTTTTAAGTGAACTAATATTGGGTGTTACGTCTATTCCTTTAATGTTGTGCAATCTCTTTCAGATAATGAAGAACTGTTGATTTCGGAACGTTTTTTTAACGCGGAGTAGATATAATGTATTCTTTAATCCATAAAAACAAGTTTGGACCCAGCAAGAAAACAAGTGCTTATTTTCGCAGTGCAATGGCCATGTAATGTCTTCATGAAATTACATCTAGCGAGTTTTTGCACCACAAAGTTTAACTATTCCGTTTCACATTTCACTCTATATGTTTTACAACCTATGGCTGAGTGTTTTTGGGTAAGCGAAAGTATTTCAGATACGTATTTCTGCGGTCTGTTGACGCTGTTATATTACGTGGAGTTCATATTATTATTTAACTCTTCAAAAAAAATTTTAACGTGTATTTTTGTTCCTGTGAGCCCATAAATGGATTACTTTTAATTTAGACTTGTTACTAAAATATAGATAACTGATCATGTATCGCGATATTCAAGTACTTTGCGGACTTCACAAAATTGGGAAAGATTTGTGTACCGAATTCACTATATTACCATGAGAGAGCAGGCATGGGTAGGTTCAGCAACAACTGACCAGTGTATCAAATATAAGAACACATTTAAAAATACTAACAAATTTCTGTTACTGAAGTTCGAAGCGTTAGTATCACGAATTAGGGTAAGTTTACCTTACCTTGTACGTATGTACATATGCGTATGATGTCCTATCATATTGTAACTGTTAAAAATTATATTTGTTTATGTGTAAACACATATATATTTTTTTTTCAATTTTCTTCGCATTTACCGTTTAGCTGGGAGAGTGAGTAGGGCATTTTAGAAGCCTTGATAGTGGCCTCTCTCGTAAACGATGGTAACAATCAGGTCAGAGGTTACCATCTCTATATATAAAAATGAATCCCTATTTTCCTTGGTCACGCCATCACGCGTGAACGGCTGGACCGATTTCACATTTTTTTTGTGTTTGTTACTGTCAGGAGAAGGTTCTTATTTAAAAAAAAAAATTAAAAATTGCGCTTTGGAGAATATAAAAATTTGACAAAGAGGACGTAAAAAATCTGAATATCGTTTTAATAAAATGCTTCGATCGGAGTTATTTTATTGATAAGAAATAAATAAAGAAAACTGAATTTCTTAGTGTACATCACGGTTAGTTCAGAGCCATTACGCCTTGAGGATGCTATAATTTCGTCAAATGCTAAACAAATACGAACATTGTTTTCCATAATTTTGTCTACATGCTTCCTGTCTTAACGATGACTATTGAAATCGAATTGTTGTAATTAATAAAAAAAGTGTATTTATTATTCTAACGCTTTATGATATATATGATATTCTTAGTATATAAATAGTTTTGTTGGTATTCCAACACGGGAACAGGCGACATATAACTAGTCATGTGAAAAACAAACAAAAAAGAAAACACTTAGCGACTGCCCTTGAGATTTATTTATCGACATTATCTATAACAATTCGATTTCAATAGTCATCGTTAAGACAGGACAACGTCTGTCGGGTCAGCTAGTTACGTATAAGTACAAGGATTTACGTTAGCAGCGCATTTCTGAGGCGTCAAGTGGTGCGTGCATGAACCACAATCGGCGTTTGTGTCCTTCCTTAGCCACTCTGAAGCCAGATATGACTGCTGACATCCTCCAGACTTCTCGGTTGCCCTTTGTGTTTTGAAATGACACTAAACCTACTACCTATTACCCCCTCTCCTACCTCACCCAAACAATTCCGGTGGTTCCTGGAACAAAAAGTTTTTTTTTTATTTAGTTTGTCATCTCAAGAGGCACAGGTAAGTCTCTTAATCATTTAGCAATCGTTAGGTACACTGTTAAACTCCCTGAAGAGTGAATAATTTCATCAGACGCTGGCAGTCGAGAGACTATAATTTTATTTTATCAGTTTGAATTTTATGAAACATAAGCCATCACATTAGTTTGTTTTTTAAGTAATTAATGAATTGTTAAAATTTTTGTTAGTTAACAGTTCTTGAATTTGTGTTTTTCTTCAAATAATTATGTATCCTGAATTTTTGCTGTGTAAATTTTCTTAGTTACTACTTTAACAAATTGTTTATTATAAACTAAAGAGATTTGTTGATTAATTTATTGACAGTGCTAACTTAAATGGCCGTATGTTTAAACCAAACCAACATGTCTAATATATCTACTTTATATTTTAATTTACTGCTTAAGTTATAGGTGATGATATCTATTGAGCCATAATGTGTGACCCTTTCTCGTAGCTGCCAAGTTAGTCAAATTGGGTGAACGGTATGTTTTCACACTTTCTTGATCGGCGTGCATGAATAACCTTTCCATTATTTATTTAAAGCTTCCTTGCTCGTTACTCAACCTTACTACATTTTAATGTCATTCTGTGTTTCATTGTCAGCTTAAATTCTCTACTGCGAACTAAGTCAGTCTCCTTATAAAGTTATTATGAAACCATCGACTATCTGATGTTCATAAGAAACTATGCCCAGTTATACTGTGAAGCATCAGAAATACACCAGAAGCGCCTACAAGGTAGGCTGAAGAGTTGAAGGTTCACCTAGATGACAGAGTGGCTCCTGCACTGTAAGAAATGATAGCCTCGGGTTGATCAAATTGTTAGTGGTTACCGTAACAACAAAAGTTTCAAGGAGAGGAAAACATCTCAGCATCAATCACAACATACAGAACCTACATTTTACAAGAATTTGGAAATTTTCTTCCTTATTCCTTAAAGTCGTATTCATATTTTTCAATTTTTTTTTTAAATTTTGGGAAATTTTTTAGTTTTTACATTTATATTTAACTAAATTTTTTGGAATGTTTAGGTATTTCTTGGAAATTTTTTTTTGCTATTTATTAAAACTTGTAACATATTTGTAAGTTCTTGGATTTTGTCTCAGGTTAAGGCCTTGTTACGGAGTTTTGCAGTGATTTCGAAAATATCTTTTTATTGCTACCTAATACTCATATCAAAATTTCGCTGCACAGTTTTGACACTTATATGTTTTAATTTGTAGCTGAATATTTTTGTAGAATTATACTGAACGGTTTTTGCATTTCATTACCCACAGTACCACGTTTTTCGTCGTGGAAATAAGCAAACATGATGGAAATTATTTTTTTGTTGGCGAATGGTACATTATTTTAAAAAACGCGTCCACAGTATTGTGCATCGCGTGATTGCACATTGACTCAAATTTTTTTCAAAATTTTTGGTTAAAAAATATTTGAGTTATTGGCACCAGTTTGAAAAAAACTCGGAAACAAGCCCTTAATGCTGTTCACGTTGACGAAATGCGTAATTTTATATTTGTACGTCACAGTGTTAGTTTCATATACTTCGCTTGTGACTACATTTTCCACTCGAGAAAAATTTTAGCCCTCATTTTCTTCCCATAGCTGCGTGTCAAAGTTAAAATTTGCAAGTTAAGGGAACATACGAATAACGAAAACCAACTGAATTACTCGAACGAAATAATTCACGCTGAAAGTCCATATGCTTAAAGATTCAAAATTAAATAATAGGGCTCCGTTGTAATTTTTAAAAATTGTCATAAACAAAGAAAATGTTCTTTATTTTCACATATTTTAAATTACGCCGATATTTTTATTGTATCTTTTAAAATAATTTAGCACATGGCTCGTAATATCTAATTTCAGTGTAAATAAACTATTTCATTAGAGTAAGTAAGTTAATTTTGGTTATCTGTATGTTCCCGTATCTGGCAAATATTGACTCGGGCATGCCGCTTTGGGAAGACTATGACCGCTAAAAATGTTTTACAAGTGGAATATGTAGTCACGAGTAACGTCTATGAAACGAACACGATCTCGTACAAATATAAAATTATGCATTTCGGCCACGTAGACGCCTTTCAACATAGTGGCTGGATGTCTGCTTACAACACTTGGCTCCCTATCCATTGCCTGGAACCAATCTCAATTACTCTATTTTAACTTCTGCTTTTTACGTTTATTTTCTCGTACAGTCGTCTTACTTTAAACATGCTGCATCAATAATTGTTATTAAATACATGCCACGTATAGGGACACGCGAAATTCGCGTTACTGTTTGGCGACAGACCAGACTTCACTGACCTGTACACAACATTCTCCACGACCATCTAAGTGACGTCACTCACGCTTGTGAGTACTTTATAGAATAAGTGTATTTTAGCAGTTGAATTGTTCACAAGCTGTTAGCAAACCTTTCCAAAGGTTGTTTGCATTTACAAAAGATCGCTACCATACAATAACATAATGAACTGAAATGGCTAACGCTATGGAGTTAACGAAATTCTGTCGATGCTAATACAATATAAGAAATAAAGTTGAACTGTATTAGTCAAACCACCTCTTCGAGAAAATGTCGGTTGGAAAAAGGACAACTGTCACTTTTTGGACATGTACAGTGTATAGTTGGTGTATAGAAAATTGTAGTATGAAATTGTATTAAGCAACTGATGCGTAAAATGTAAAAACTAACATTGTGCCATTTCCATTAAAGTTATTGAGTATCGCCCGTTTCGTGCATAAATATACAGTTTGTTTTAATTTCAGATTTATTCTAAACTAGCTGGCTCTGCGAACTCTGTTCCGCCTTAGAGGCAATAAGTAAGCAGATTTTGGATTAAGTATTTTAAGGATTATTTATTTTTCATGTATTTTGGTGCATAGGTTGTACTCTTCATTTGTTTTATTATCAGGCGCAAGAACAAACAACGCAGATGGTCTTCCTACCCGTGAACATGCTTTGTCGGGAAAGATTCGATCGTCTTGGTCGCGGCATTGTCAATGATGATTCAAAGAGAATACAAGTTACTGATTATTACTTAACCATAGACAAAATTATGTTTAGCTGTCATTTGCGTTTTGTTATTCCATGTCATATGCGTTTTTGTTATACACACATTTTATAGTGACTTGTATTCTCTTTGACGTCACACGGGAACGCGGTCGAACGGGATAAAAAGTATCCTATGTCCTTCTCCTGGTTCTAAGCTACCTCCCCACCAATTTTCAGCCAAATAAGTTCAGCCATTCTTTAGTTACAAGTAGTGTAACTAACACGACTTTCTTTTATATATATATATATAGATAAAGCAGGAAATAATGAATAAAATAAACACCTTGTGAACAAACCCTGTAACCATCCTCCTGCATCGGTTACCAGAAACATCACTGTACACAGGAGCACAAAAATACTCTGTTCACAGAGTATGATACCTATTCAACCGCTAAAACAATGTCTAATGTCAGTCACACTGCCATAGAACTTTATTTAACCATCGGTGAGAAGCATACTCTGCGCAAGCCTCGAAATTGTTGGCGAATTGGGAGCCGACGAAGTATCCTATAGCTGTTCGGAGCCTACTCAGCCGGAAGTAAATAACGCGAGTTTTACACTTATCTAGACATAAATTATCAGATTATAAGCATACAACGTAGAAATTTTATACAAAATCTATCCACCTTCAGTGAGCGAAAGAGTTTTAATGTTTTACTTGTGCAAAGAATTGTGGAAGCACAGGGTCAGTATTTAGAAATTCTTAATTATGTTTAACACAACTTTAAAATGAAAGGTTAGGTGTTTCCTAGGTATGTTTGTATGTTCGCAATTTTTTCAGGAAGTTCATTACCGACTTTTATGATTCTTTTACTACGATATAGTCTATTTATTTACGGTAAGGTTTCGGTACACGATACCATTATAATTCAAACACATTAGTGTGTCCGGTGGAACGTTCAAACTGTTGCAGTAAAATTTTGGAGGTATCTTACTCACATTGAGGAAACAAGTGATGATTACTATTTCTTTCACTCTCATTGCTACGAATACATCTCTCGTGTTCTTTCATGGCATAGAGACGTTTGCTATATTCATCGACAGTCTCGTTATCTCTGTCTTTTGCATTCGTTTGACAGAGAGTGCTTTTTTCTTTCGTCCTAATATCAATTTTAAATCTGAATATATTTTATCACTATCAGGTACAGGATAATAAAAAGTCTAACTGTAAAAATAAAAACAAACTCAAAAAATTAAAAAGTTTAAAATAATTAACAAATATATAACTTATCACAAATGCAGGTAGGTAACTACTAAGTAAAAATATAACATGCTTATTGTGCACATATTATCTACCTAGCTATACACTGTATTTTTTATGTTGGTGTCAAGTTATTATTAAATCGAATAGCCGTTTTGAAGCCTGAAACCTACTGGAAGAAACTAGATATTATTTGACTAGGTATATAAACAATTATTCCTATATTTATGGCGAATAAATTAATCCAGGGTTTTACGTTTGCTTGACACCGACGTATAAACATGGTGGTTAGCTTCGTAGTTAATTTTTACTTAATAAGAATATATTATTATTCATACTCAGTAGTTTACTACCTGCATGAGTAGTTAATTGTGTTGTTTATCACGGTTAGTTATTTTAAACTTTTTGGTTCTTTTTTAAGTCGTTTTTAAGTAACGTTTAGTTTTATACAGTATACCTTCAAAAATGTAGTTCAGTGCAGCTAATCTACATAAACGCCAATATTGCATGAATCCGTAATAATGTGTCTTATACATGGAGAATTGGTTAGCTAAGATGTATGCCATTAAATGATCATGGCGTTATATTTTGCCGTAGTATATGACATATCCAGCGTTGTAAGATTTTTTTTTTTAAATTATGTACTGATTTGTACAGCGTTTTCTCTTATTCATCCATCACTATTTTTAAAGTTATTGTTGCCAGTTTCATACATCAATTTTACCAGCCATAGTACGAAACGTAAGTAACTTCATTATGTATGCATTCTTTACCTCGGGTGTTAGTAATTGTACGTTGGTAGCTCCAGCGTAGTTCACTTGTTTAAAAGAGCTTTCTAGCTCCACGAACACAGCTTTCATATTCATTAAAACATGCATACTTTGTGAGGATGTCTCAACAAACAGCATTATTCATAATTACGACGTCCATAGCTTGCGCTACAAACGCAAAGCCAGGTGTAGTTTTGAGATTTAGAAAACCTACTATATACTCCATAATAATAAGCGCACTTCCCTTGCAAAGAGTGTAATAACTCGGCATTCGCAACCAATCTTCGTTTTAGAGACAACACATAGCTTTGCTTTCCCGGAACATTTTAAAAGGTTAAAATTACTACAAATTTTGTAATTTTACATTCCAAAACTTTTGCTGGAAAGTATTAATTAACAAAATTATACCACATTTATTTGTTATTTCTGTAACGTGAGTATTTTATAGGAATCAATTTCTTGTAGTGAGGACTTTTTTTTATAGTCGTAGGAACCCTTATTCTGTACAAATAGCGACAAATACATGGATTTGTTTCCTGAAGTATTTTAAGAATTGCTATAACAAAACACTGCTCTCCATTCTTCAGTATTGATTATGAACTTCCACAATACGTTGTTCTTCGTACATTCAGATTGTTATAGAATGTGTCAAAATAATAGCGGCTACCAAATTTGTTACTTGTTCCTTCAAGGTTCACTTTTTCTCAGAGTGACTGTGCAATCAATTAAAATTATTTTGGTCTCAATTCATTGTTTATAGATTACTCTTATGCGTTAATAAAGTATCTATCATAAATAACGTGAATTTATCATTCGAATATTATACTGTATGTGAGTCTTTCTGATATAGTGTCCGTGCATCAAAACAGTAAAATATTTATTATTTTCCTCTACAAGTATAACGTCGTTTTCCAATCAGTATTCGTACATGATTGCCACACGTGTCTAAATTATTTCTGACCGATTATTAATCAGTTGGAAAAACAAGATATTTGGTGGCTTCGAGTAGGGTGTTTCTCACCACAGTTGACGTCAGCTCATGCACTATTGACCCTGGTAGTTTACGTGGATCTTTTGCCATAAACAGCATAAAGTAAACAACGACCGAAAACACTTTTAAAATGTAATTTGATAAAACAAAAAGTAATGATAGTAACAATTTTTTGCGAAACTGTGTTTGGATTGTAAGTGTACATTTTACATAAACAACATTAGAAAATATTAATCTAAACATTAATTCACATTTGGTTTTCGATAATAACTAATTTTACTTTTATTAATTCATGAAAGACTTAGCTACGCTGGTCATATAACCTTTGTTACTGCGTGTGAATAAGACTGGCATTCACCTATCAGTAAGTGCGTGGCATACGTGAAATTAAACACTTTACGCCCATTGCAAGGATCGTAATTATCAGAGATTTGTTTTAGTTTCTTGTACGGAGATTTCAGAAGTGCATTGCATTACAAATTCATGTACACGGGCTGCAACCAACGTCACTCCTCTAGGTACAAAAATGTCGTTAATTTTCCTCAGTGAACATTAAGTGGCCAGCAAATATTTATTATGACTCCCTCAGGAGTGCGAGATATCACTCGAAGCAATGGCGCCATTCATGCCTGCGAACATCTCATTTCTTCCAAACCAATTCATTAATCACCTCAGGATGACTCTGCAATTCCACCTCCAACGGGTTGTAAAATTGTATATCACTTCAAATCACATTTTAATTTGGTTCATGCATCACTCGAATACGTTAATATTATCTTCTAAATGAAACATTTTGCGCGTTTGAGGATTGGAAACGTGGACATGTCAAGGACGACCCAGGCCCGAACATATTGCTTCAAGTCAGTATCCAGGCGCAAATCACTGAACTGTAGTGAAGTAATCTTGCCGATAGATCACGCATATTAAATATTTAATGGTGTCACTACCATTTTGAGACGTACTATCTATATATAAAACATTGTTTAACACCCCCATACCTTTATTTTTAAGATTATACATCAAGATGTTCACATCTTTTAAAGACCGTAAAAACGTTACATTTTTGCAATTTCTCTCGTGAGGTAATAAGCTATAAGAGTTAGAGGACGACCGAAAACGACACGACGACATTTTGAACAGCGGTTGTCGAAAGAACTTATTTATATTAAAGCTACATATATGCTCACCCGGCTGCACAGGCAGCCACCTTAAAGTTTGGCCTTAGGTGACATTTTAGTACAAAAGGGGATTCGCGTAGAGATCGTTTGTAATTACTACGAAATCCGTAATCTTCAGACTTTGTACCGTTCGAACACGACGTCATAACGAATCGACATTCAAAAATATCTGCGCTGGTAAGTGTAGCTTTGACATTAAGTGGTAAATTAACAACAATGTTCGAAGGATATATTTAATAATATTCTAAATAATTAATATTGTTACCATAATATCCTTTGTACATAAATTTTAATATAGGCTCTTGAATAAGCTTGTTATTTCCCCATTTAATTATAAATTAAATAAAACACAACGAATTAAAATAAGATTATTTTTATTACTTACATACATATATATTAAATAATTAATGTATGGTTGAATTTATTAAAATTAACCGTGCTGAGGTAATTCAATTTACTGTAGGCATTGTATACACATTGTGTAAATATGGCGTTCAGTGCAAACTGTTTGAATGTACAGCTTGTTCATCAAGAATGTGGACTTACGAAAGTGTGAAAAAGTGAATTACTCAGTGGGACACTCTCGAGTGCTAATTCATAAAAAGGGATCCTAAAATCAAGTATAGACGCTCAAGAAACAAAAGCGAATTAATTTTCTTAATAGACTCTCCAGTAC